>APFE031201471.1:52054-74541 GCA_000404065.3 Pinus taeda
ACAGTGATCTTTCAAATGGCCAACTCGGTCACAGTGTTGGCATTTCACGATCTGTTGTTGTTGTTGCTGTGGAAGAGGGGCAGAGTCTGGACAGCTGGAGGTGAACTGTCATGAGGAGCAGGTGAACTGTCATGAATAAATCCAGCACTCTGAAACTGAATGGGCTTGGCGTAGTCTGGAATATGAAAGGACAAGTCCTTGTCATATCCAAGACCGATTCTGTGCTTGTTATGGACAAGCTATTCCCAAGGTCTGATGATGGGCTTGGGAAGTGCACACTGAGTTTCTGCATCTGCATGTACAACTGCTGCTTTATTAGGTACTAAATCTGAACCAGCTGTAACATTATTGACTTGTTGTTTATTGGAGTCTGTTTCAATCTTCTGAACAGAAATAGGTTCAGAATGATGACTCCACTTGTGTAATTCTTCCTGCTGTAGCTTTGTCTCAAGCTGCAAAAACTCAATATTTTCATGTGCATTTTGGAGACAAATTTTTATATTGGAAAGAGAGGTTTTATTGATCTTAACCATCTCATCAACATTGGAAAGTATTAAATTATTCAGTAGTTTCAATACATCATCTATTCTATCCATTTCAAACCAATATAATCAGAGAAGTGATGTTATCTTCAGCTACAAATTGGTCTATAAAATGATAAATAATTGCAACTATTAGATGAGTAGCAGGATGCCAATATCACCAAGTCACTGTAGCAGACAGCACAGTACCAATTTCAATGTAGCAAATGACTCGCTGCTTTAATGTACTTCTCAAATTATTCAAACTACTCACACTGTTCGAATGCATAACCGAGAATTACTTCTCAAGAACTTTCATACGTTGATGCAGGCAACCTGCATTTCCCAGAATCACATTGCTTGATCATATCAAAATACCATTCAATCACTTGTTGAGAAAATCCCCTTCTGGCAAATTCAACTACTTTTGGAAACTTCTTTGTACAAAACAATAATGGTTATAAAACCATGATTAGTACAAATTATCCCAAGTTTTCATCATAACTTCCATTTTTTTCACAAACTTTCACTCAATAAATATCATTCCACATCTCCATTTCATAGGGATTTTAAAAGTCATAATTTAAAATGCGTCAGTGTGTGTAATACCATTACATCACAATTTAAGCAAAACTTGACTCTTGTTTGTTTCTTTAACCACGTTCCCAATTCTTATCACCTCTTAACTCAATATTCAGGTGCACCCTTAAAATTTCCCAATTCGAATACAACTAACGCATCCACATAGTCATGGCAAATTTCACAACTTAATGTCAATAATACATACATGACTTACCCATACAATCATCGCTCCTCTCAATCTTCTATTTGCCATTCATCCTGCGCTCCTACAGTTCAATCCAGCAATTCGATTTCATTTCAATAGTGTCCAGGAATAGAGCAACTAGCAAGACTTTTCAAACCTGCGTCCGGTTTCCACTTGCAACTTCATTCTGGTTTTTACTTGCAACTCCTACATTGTATTTAACGTTTTCTTCAGCAAATCATCGTCCACAGGAATTGCATTAACATGCTTAACCTTACAAATACTCTGGCAAACTGCGTCTTCAACATTTCTGTCCACGCTGTCAATTCAGATTTAATTCATCAAACGTTTATCAATTCTGGATCGCACCTTCTGGCATGTCATTTCTGGATTATCAAAACGCTGTTTGCTCTCCAGCAGAACTTTGATGATCGATTGCAAATGAACCGATACATTCTTCAACATCCAGAAAAACCGTTCCATTGCTTCACCACTGCGCTTTTGACCTGTGATTCAATTCTCATCAGGCAATCAAACAACGGGTGAACGCATTGAACACAATCATTATTAATGGCAATGGCTTATCGAAGGCATCATTACAAATTCAACACCACTGCAAAAAATGCTTTAATCGATCTTGATATACATCGATTTTCCCACAGTACCAATTTATCACGCATTCAACTGCATTCAATGTGTTATATTATTCAATCAACAGTGCCATTCATGATTCAAGTGCTATTGAACCCAATTTCTTCAATTTCTGAACCTGCAGCTCAACACGATTTCAACATTTTTCATAACAGTTCAATTCAATGTTTATTAAACAATTGTGCCTTCTATAAAATCGACTCTCCAAGTCGATGTGCCAACGCCTTCCACAATGTTTAATATGTCAACAAACGGTGATCTATTTCAATCAACTATAATGCCATATAGTCTGCAAGTAATCGACCCTCCAAACAGAAACTTCAAGGCTGAACTTTAATCACCGCCTACTCTGCTGTAACACTACGGCATGATCTTAGCGTTACCAATTAAATACCAATGCAAACTTACCAGATTCGATTCAACGCAGCTGCTTCTCTCAACGTTCCATCACAATAGCTGCACTTCCAATGTGTTATTCAACCATTCTTTTAAATATTGCTTATGGGACATCGATTTATTTGCGTTGTGGATATTATATCATCAGAGAGCCAAGTGTAAAATCAAGCATCGATTCACTGAACTTTATAAACCCAACTATACAACAGTTTGCCATTCCAACATGCTTATATAAGAGCGTTCACCATAAATAGATGAACCATCGTCATTGTATATCATTCAACGCTTTTGATTTATAAACACAACCCATACAAGTGCGCATCACTAAAACCATTTCAGAAATCAACACCCAATTTCCAAAAATCCACACTTATCATATTAAAACCACGCATATCAGGCTGTCTCAAAACCACGCATCAGCAGCACATCATGTCAGTCTTCATGCATGTCAGGCTTCACGCAACAACAGCACATCTCCATGCAGAGGTATCAAAACCGTACATATCAGGCATGTCATCTCAGGCATACGAAAACTTGGAAAGAGCAGTTGCATTTCAAGGTTGAACCCTTTACGGTGCCCATCATGGTGTGTCGAGCAATGATAGAACAGACTTGGCCCCAACTACATACAAAGCGTCTAGCAAGAAATCAAGGGATAGAGCGTCCAACTTCCAAACCAGGTCAGGATGGCCAGCATGCCAGCGCAAACGTTTCAAACCAGGTCAGATGAATGTCAGATAGAGAGCGCAGGTATAAAACGTCTATGACACTGACGCAGTGAGACAGCATTTGCAGCTGGTCTCTTGTCAGAGGGCGCAGGCTTGACAGAAGGTGCAGACAATATCAAAAAACGTATATAACAGACAGACATGTCAGAACAGCTTGGACAGCGCTGACAGTGTCAGGCAGAGGAACGTTTCATACGTTCAAGTGAATATGGCAGACAGGGCGCAGGTATGTATAAAGGAATATGGTAGAAATAAACTGCACAGAAAGGCCATAAACAAATGGCTCAAATTAATTATGCAGGGCAGGAGTACGCCTGCTCTGATACCATGTTAAACACACATGGGAGCAAGAACAATAGGAAAGATAAATCATGTGAGTACATATTTTATTAACAGGAAATATACATTTATAGTACATTGTTGTGACCGTTGGGTTTCACATCCCAAGGTCTCTTGGACTCCTTTTGTCCATTCGGCTTCCACACTAACCCATTGAGGATTAGGTGTCCAACAGTCTTCTTGCAAAGTACCAAAGAGTCAAAGTCTTCCTCCAAAGAATCAAAGTCTCCCTTCAAAGTACCAAAGAGTCAAAGTCTTCCTCCAAAGGATCAAAGTTTTCCTTCAAAGTTCCTTTTTTCTAAAGATCAAAATATTCCTTCAAAGTCTTCTCCCAAAGAGTCAAAGTCAATGAGAGTCAAAGAGTCTTTTATGTTGGATGGTGTTGTCATTGATGTCAACCCATGGAGTTGACCGGGTTTGACTTTGACTAAAAACACCAGTCATTGATGTCAAATGGTTAATAAACGCTTCTTAGTAATTGTCAGATTACATCAAGTTGGCAGCTACACTGTTGGATTGTTGAAAGCCCAAGTTGTAGGGTTTGGGTTCCTTGGACTATGGACATACCCTGACTTTGTCGAGGGTTTTTGAAAGATCAAATCGTTGAGTTTGACTTGGAGATCCATGTCATTGGATTCTCCTCATCGAGATCTTTGCAGTGGTATGTGGTACACCACATAAATCCTCTTGGTTTGAGAGAAAATTGAGTTTGAAGTTGAAGACCTAGTTTTGTGGGCTAAAACCCTAGGTGGTGACATGACACCTTATTCACGTACGATTGCGAATATATGATAGTGATTCTTGCTGTAATCTCACTATGTATAAGTTGAATAATTTCAAGAACCAAAGACAATAAACCATATGCAGTGAGCCGATCACTGATTTCAAAATTTTAGTGAAATTGGAAATTTCTCTAGAAAAATATTAATAAGGGTTAGTAATTATTTAAATTAAGGGTAAGTATTGATAAGGGGTTTATTGTCACAATATTATACTAAAAAAAGGCTTAATCTACTTCCCATAAGGGAAGCAATCCTTTTTCTTACCTCACAAGGTACAAGTGTTTTGATTATAATTATTAGATAACCAACAACTAAAAGAATCTAAGCCCTCCAACATTCACCTATAAACCTATAAAACTAAGTCAAATTTCTACCTCAAAACACAACAAACTTACTAACATCTCACACTTGTCTTAGTTTTGTTTTTTCGTCTACTTGTGAGATGATTTTCAGCCTCCTGTAGCAAGGGATTTTTCAGACTTCCTGAAGTGAATTGTTTGTTGGTTTGGGGATGTGTTAAGGCAGATTGAACGCGTCTTCTTCTTTGCTCTACTCGTCTCTTCACGATGAGTTTTCTTGTGATGTTTTAGCTCTTGTTTGATGATGTATGGCATGGTTTTTGGTCTTGTTCGACCTTGCGGTTAGGGCTTCTTTGTTTGTTCCTAGGGCACCGAATTCAGAGGCAAAGAGGTCTCTATAGAGATGTGGCCTCCCTTCCAAAAGAACCTTATGAAGGCAGCCAAGGTCTAGGCCTTCTCCTTGTGGACATTCGTGCTTCAACCTTCCTCCTACACCGTAAATCTGTAGCTCACATCCAAGGTTTAAGGGCAGTGAAGGGTGTTACTATATGTATCCTTGTAGACCGAGCTTGTAGACTTGTTTATTGTTGTCTAAGGTCTGCCCTAAGTGTGAAATTAGCTACAACTCACACAATATGTTAATGACTTGAATAATAATGACCTGTAGGTCTTGAATGACTATATGATAATGACCTTATATCCAAGACTGTAGCAGTGAATTGTGTCTTGTGTGGAAGTGACCTTAGTTCTGTTGTGTGATTGATGCCTTAATATGCATGGTAGCGGGTAGATGCTAAGTGACTGTACATTGACTAATAATAATGTATGTCAGTGTGTTGACCTTGACATACTTGACAGTGGTAAATGATACCTAGAACTGACCTACAATTCTCTTAAGAGTAACTAGCGTACAAGAGTCAAACATTTGATGACCCTCGTCCTATGACACCTAGTTCATCAATGAGCCAAACCTTGAACAATAATGAATGTGATTGATATTTCAGTAAGGTGACCGTGACATAATATGATGTGTCTTACAGTGATGACATTTAGCATGACAATTGGCATTGACTTGACATTCACCATTATGACATTCTAGACCTGACATATACACTATAAGCTGACTTGACAATAATGTATTGAAAATTGTGATTTTGTCTTAACTGATGAATGATATATCCTTTTGTATATCTTAAGGAAACAATCCCGCTGTAGTACCTCTCTTGATGACTGTCAATTGACTTAATACATAGATATGTCTCATCACATTGACTTGACTTGATATATCCTTGAAAGCAATATCACTGTAATAACTCTCTTGGTGACTGTTAATTGATTTGGTATTATCATTTTAACCTGACTTGACTATAAGGTGACATGTTGAAAGTGGACTTGACATCTCACATGCTACTTGACATCTAGGCATAACAAGTATGTTGGCACCTTGACTTTGAGAATGGACTAGACTTGACATACTAGACATAATTAGTATGTTTATATTTTAACTTTGACTTGACAACCATAGAACTATGATGAACGAGATTTTACATGCTATCTTAATATGACCTTTAGACTATAGTAACTATGATAACCTAGGGTTCACATTAGATGAGCTCAATTATTAACATAATCGTGACCTTACAGGGTAACGGGTCTTTTAAGACACATCGCTTTGTGGTATAGGTTATTGACGTAAAGATGGATAACTGTGTGTGAGCAATACTCAACAATGAAAGGAACATATGCTAGTAGCTCTCCTTGGGCAGAGCGTGAGAGCAATGGTAGCAGGTCATAGGGATGACATGTGGCATCTGGGATTGTGCCATTCTCAGAGACTTGTATTCAACACTTACAATAGTACAATGTGATTGGTTCAATGATGTGGCAGCCTGCTTATGAGCCTATGACGATTACTCATTCATGAGCAGTGCAATGGTAGCCAACGTTGTGAGCTCTTGATGTTGAGCAGTAATTAGATGTGCGGTGACAGTGATGTGCAGTTGAGTAGTGACATTGATGTACAATTGAGCACTAAGTTTTGATGTGCAACATTGTGTAGTGCTTAGTTTGATTGTGTAGTGGTCAGATTGAGCAGGGTTGTACAGTGTGATCAATAGTGCAGTTGTAGATCTTGACAAGATATTCATTTTGAGTAGAGAAACATTCTCTTATTTACTATCTTCATATATTGATTCATGGCACAGGGGGATCCAGTCTGAAAAGTGAAACGTGGTCTGTTGGCTCTTCAAGGTGGTAAGGTGGTGCAAGGTTGGTGATTGGAGTCACCTTCAGGTTGTGGCTTGAGAACACTTCAAGGTGGTAGGGTGGTGCTAGGGTAGGTTGTAGCCTGCACAAGACGTTGTGGTGTCCTTTCAGTTGGGGCTAATAAACTACAGGGCGACGAAGCATCCTTCTGACAACAACTGGTAAGTATAGTGTTGGGACGTCCTTTCTGTTGCAACAGGTTTTTAGGGTTTAGTAGCGTCCTACAAGTTGAAGCTTGTAAATTAGGGGGTTGGAGCCTATCGAAGGAAATGTAACTAGGTTCACTCTTCATAAATGTACTTTTGATATTTGTGTTTATTCAAGAAAAGAAATAATATTTTTATAATATATGTCAATGAGTTTCTTGCTCATTGAAATAGGTCTATCACATGTTAAAGTGCTATAGGTGAGTCAAATAGTCATTAGAAAATGTTGAAGACCTTAAGGGCATGTTACACCATGTATATTTATGTATTAGAGTCAAAAGAATACCTCCAAGCAAAGTCAACAAGTCTCCTCCATGCAACGACACCTCAAAAGAAGCAATCTGAATTATATATGTCAAGTCGGTCTACTGTCCTCTAGTCGGCCTAAAGGAGGGAAAATCCTCTATATATAGAGGTTGTCCACTCTAAAGTACAACGCAATATACCTCTGAAATCAGTGAAGAAGAAAGACTGAGAAAGGGTGAAGAAAGTCTAAGTACAAGGAGCCTCTAGTGCAGCGAAGAAGGAGAGGCACAAACTGAAGTTTATAGGGTTGTTCTAAGGAAGAAACACAGTCACACATGCAAGAAAAGAAGGGCAGTCTATGGACATAACACCAACAAGATCACAGTTATATATTCCTCCTTGTTTGGGCTAGTAACTTAGGCCTATAAGGTCTCATAATCAAGTGAAGAAGAGGGTCTCTCAAGCAAAGGAGAAAGGAGCTTAAAGCATAAGGGAAACCTCCAATGTGCGAGAAACTAGGGCTGCAGTACCACTATATCATGTCTGCACTATACATCAAGAAGAAGCTCAATTGGTTCAAGAGAAAGAAGGTATCCTCTTGGTGAAGGATCTCACTAAGGATAAAAGATTGGAGTCTCTTCTAGAGCTAGTATACTAAGGACTATTAACAAGTTGAAAGAAGAACGAAGTACCTGGAGAAGGAGGACGAAGTGCCGGGGAACAAAGTGTCGGAAGGAAAAGGACAAAGTGTTGGGGAAACGAAGTGCAGGAAGGAGGAAGGACTTGAATTGTGCTTGGAGGATATTCTAGTCAAGGGTCTAGGGTTTGGCATTGATCAAGGAAAGAAGCTTCAATAAGAGAAAACTTACATAAGGGTTTTCTTCTCAACAAAAGAGAGGTTTTGGCCCTGGCAGAGAGCCAATATCTTGTGTTCTTGTTTTATGTTTTGATAGTAGTTTGATGAAGTACACACACATGCATTAATAAGAGAAGGAGAATATTAAGCTAACAAAGACAAGAAAAGTAAAGAGACTTCACAAATTGTTATCTAATCCCGAAGAATCACTCTACACCTAATTGCCCTAGATTCTTCAACATGGTATCAGAGCTAAGGTGACACATCAAGGAAAGGGCATCTCAAGTGGTGACACATCAAGGAAAGGGCATCTCAAGTGGTTTTAACCAAGTTATTATATGAGGCTTCCTTGAGCCATGTCGGGTTAAATTTGAATGGAGACCCTAGTTTTTGATTAGGCCCTTTCATTTCCAACAGAATACAAAGGTGGTCTGAGTCCCCTCCTTCCCTCACCCAGTGTCTGAAACAAGAGAGTCTAGATGCCAATTCCTCTTTTAGAACGAAACGATCCAGCATCTTGGCTACCCTTGCCTCCCCCCTCTCCTGTTCCTCCAAGTCGGTCTGGATTTTATCTGGTTTATATCTACGAGCTTGCTTGAGCGGATCTTGTTCAAGAAGAAGTCTGCTAGAGGATCAACTTGTGCTACAGGGCCTCATGTTTCTGATAGGCCCAAGGAGAAATTTAGATCCCCTCCCACCACCAAGTTCGGGTTATTCATAATGGATTTTGAGAATAAATTATTCCAAAATGACACCGTATCCTGACAAGGCCCATAAATATTCAAAAATAATAATTCCGAGCATAACTCTTGAGAATAGACCTCAGCGCCCAAAATTTGCTCCGATCCCCAAGAATTTAATAACTGTAGGCTCCCCTCTTTGACTCACATCACCAAACCCCAGATCTTCCTTTGGCATCCATAGTTATGAATGTCCAGCTCGAAAACATTTTATGCAGTGCCAACTTGATCTCCTCTCCTACTCCAGGGGTTTCGTGGAGCATTATAACATCAAGACAATAACATTTAATCAAAGCCTTCAATGCTAGTTTTTTAAAGACACTAGCAAAACCTCGACTATCAAAAGACAACAAAATCATTTGGTCACTCGGGATGGGGCTTGCGTTGCTCTAAGCACCCCGGTAAGTGATAATTGTTTTCTGTCTGCTAAATCAATTTTTTCTCTTCGTTGAGCCTTTGACAAGTTGGACTTCCTTCCTCTTGTCTTTCAAGGTCCAACGGAAATCGGATGGACTCCCAACCCTCCCACAACTTCCCAAGGGATGATCTTCTTCTCCCGAGGCCGAAGGTTATAATGAGGTTTCTCTATAGCATTTCCTACAGAACAAGGGGTCACATGGCTTGTAGCCAAGGGTTGGTTCAGGTGAATCTTAGGAATGGAGGTTATGATACTGTCCAGGGCATTGGTCATAGATTCAACATGCAAATTTTCCGAATGAGGAGGCCTGGAAGTACTAGGCCTTGAGATCGAATTGAGTAGAGACATAAAGGATTTATGAATAGAAGGGATGGGATCAAGAACAATACCCTCCAACAGAGGCGCAGATACAACTTCTCCACTCTCCATTGTCTCTGCCCGACCCGACTCCCCATGCTACTCCTGCTTCTGCTCTGCCACTTCCTCCATCTGCATATCCTTCATTCCTTCGGTTTCCATCTGCATTTGATCTCTAACCTTCCTATTCCCTAATTCCCCCACTTGTACGTTCCCCTTCTCTTCCCTCTAAGGCCGATCTGCACTTCCTGATTCTCCTCTATGCCTTCTTCTCCTTCTGAATCCCATTGGGCAATCTCTAGCAAGATGCCCACAATTGTGGTATCGATGACAACAGAAAGGAAGATGTTCATAATCTATGATCTATATGTATGATAACTCGTTGTATTTAAGATGAATTTCTGTTGCTAGTCCTTCCCTTGGATTCAATCTTACCAGAATTCGTGCTAGGCTTTCTTTAGCACACGACTCTAAGATCGAATGATCTCAAATGACCCCTGACACCCTATTTAAAGGAAAATTTCCCAATGGTTAGTTCGAGTGATCCATTTGAAAGTGATCTCGACCGTCGATGGGGATCAAAATCTCTTTTAATCTCATCCGTTGAAATTTTAAATGCATTTTAATATATCAAAATTAAAAAATTGCATTTATTTGCTCAAAACTTTGACTTATTATTCTTTTACTATTTTATTTTATTTTTAATTTTTTTTTTTTTTAAATTTTTAATTTTTTAATGTTTGGACCCTCAAACTTAGCCTTTGGGAATTTTACCTAGGACCTAGGACCTATGAGGGGATTAATTATTTTCTAACTCTCAAGACACTATACATCATGACTTTTATAATTTTACATCTCAAGGGGGAAAGCCCATTTGACATAGACCCTCATAGACTACCCAGTTCTGCGACACAAGCATAATCTAGCAGATCAAGCAATTTGTAATAACCTAACCAAATAGTTAGAATTATTTCCAAATTACTTTTACATAGACTCGAAGCACACTAGGATTCCCCTAAGATTCTAATGACAAAATCCATTTCGGCTTTGGGATTAGGCTGAAGGAAAACTCTGCCGATCATGGATCAGTAAGACAAAAAACCTTCTAGAACGTAGATTATCACTATAAAATTAGGTTTGCCTAGGCAATTTACATACATGACTCAGATCTGCTAAGATTATTTACAATTTACACATGCAGATTGGGTTTACAGCATAACATGATCGGGCTAATGATGACAGTCGAATGGCACGGACATGTCGATCAAGCACTATCCCTTTTGCGAAAAAGGGGGTGTACTGCTATGGGTATTTGATGCGTAGTGGTCAACACACCCTTAATTAACCAATTCACTATAATGACATTTTTACAGTTGAAGTTGGCTTTTAAAGATTGCCAGGTTAATGTAGATAGATCGATGTACCGTAATTTTATATGAATATGGTATAATCATACCGGGAGTGCAGTTATGTTATTTTCAGTGCAAACCCTATTCTCAGCCTTCATAATTTTCTGGGATGTAGTTAGTAGGTCCACTAAATATATAAGCTAAATTATTGTTCATTGAAAGGATTGGTAGAAGGATGACATTATGTTATCTAGAAACATTCTCTGAGGGGCTAATAATAATGAATTTCCTGGAAATCAGCTTCATCTATAGGTATTATTTGACTGATAGGTATTAAATCATATTTTCTAGCATGGATGTGTCGTCCCTGTCATTAACTTTATTATAGATGTTAACAAAACTGTGTTTCAACTTAATAACGAAATGTATGTGTATTTTAAAAGGATTTTAGTATGCCAGCCAGTGTCATAGATGAGTATCAGATTGTTGGGCTTCAACTTAAACAATTGCTAACATGCATATTGTTAGGTTTCAACTTAAAAAATTGTCAACATGTAAGTTGGAAGATTTCAAAATTCATATTATATTATAATTTATAAAATATATAATATATATAAATTATAATATACCCCAGACGAACACACGTACCCTGTTTCAACAAGTGATGCACCTATCCCTGAACCCACGTTTCCTGCAAACATAGATTTAACTTGATGATACATACCTTTCATTCAAGCATCAAATCAGAGACTTGTAGCTTTTTTTTTATCTCTTTACATGTCTGATTTCCCAGTCTTCATACTTGTCTTTGAACATCACTGTAATGTGCTTACATGAAGAGAAAGTCCTTGAGATTAGACAATATGTGTATCTTGGTCCTAGTAGCTATAACAGATCTTCAATAAGAATTGGGCATGAGGTCCATGAAACACTTTCACACTTGTGATTATTACTAAGACACCAGTTCAATCCCTTCTTAAGTGTCTTCCACAACTCTAGAATTAAATGTAAACAAAGGATGACTTTTCTCGCTTGTCCTCAGATAGAGATACTTAGAACTTTTTTTAACTGCTTTCTCCAATATTACATCATCTTGGCTCCTCGAGAAATTAAGTGACTTGGCTTCTTTAGTTCAGTCTTTCAACAATCATTGTACCAACAATTTGTTCTTCTTCAAGAGCTTGCACAGAGATTTTATTGTGGTATGATTCAAAAACATTGAGACAGAAGTGTAATCCTTTGTTCTTCGTCAAGAGCTCGCACAAAGATTTTATTGTGGTATGATTTGAAAACATTGAGACAGAAGTGTAATCCTTTTCATATCTGAGGCTTCTCGGTTACTGTGGATGCTATCCAGAGCTCTTTCAGCCTTCCTGAGATCATTCTGAGGCATTTTTGACCCTCTGCAATCAGATTTAGGTTTCTTTTCAACTTACTTGTAGTAAGACTGAGGCACAGGGTTCCAGACTTCTTCATAATCTTGACCAAAGGCACGGACATATCTCTGGTGTATAGTTTGTTCTTCTTGCAATCTGTGATATTGAACTAAGACTCCTTTGAACTTTCACAACAGACTTTTCGGCCTAAACAGTATAGGATGATTTCATCATTGACTTGGCAGAAAAGAGTGTAGATTTTCTTCAGACAAGAAGGCAGATCTTAGCCTTCTTTTGTGATGTGCTTCTTGACTTCTAGGTTTAGAATCGAGCAAGCCCTAGAGGATAGCTTGAAGGCTGCTCTTTTTCTTCTTTAAGGCTGCTTTTTCACCATATGCTCTGATACCATGTTGATTTTTCGTAGGATCTTCTAAAACTGATTACTTCTCATGATTTCTTTAGTTTCTCTTTTCTTTCATTCATATTCATCATAAGGCAATTACACAAAAGATCTCTACATTAGAAACTAAATGCCAGTAGGGTCATAAATAGACAGCCAAACAAGAACACAAACATTTACCTTGGGAAAACCCACATGGGGGAAAACCCATGAACATTTTCCTTAGAGAAAATTCTTTAGTTCAACAAGAGACACACTAGATCTTCTAGTCAATCACAAGGTCAAACTGACCAACAAAGTAGACTTGGTCAAACCTGGTCCAACTGCACCCTAGTCAAGTCACACATCTGCCCATGATACTCGGTCTGGTCTGTTCTGCTAGGGCCAAATTTCAGCCTTGTTTTGCACCCAAAATTCTCGGTCCTGCAACTGTGTTATGCCTCAAATATTTGGTCCTTTCTGTCACATGTGCGAGGTCACAGAAGGAGATCAGATCCACATGTGCGAGGGATAATTGAGAGAGAGCTTGGTCTTCTTCTGGTCAACTTCGGCCTTCCATATCCTTGTCTCCTGCACTTGATGAACAGAAAGATGCTTGTGAGATCCGAATTGTGTGTCCATAATTCAAATGATGGAGGACAAATGTCTTTATATAGTCTTTTGGCTGGCTGAATAGGTGCCTCTTTGACTGGGGCTGACTTGACTAGGAGGAGGGTTGACTTGGTTTGTTTGGAGCCAAAAATTCAAATATCAAATTCAAATTTTCTCTTTTGAAAAGAACATGAAGAACATGCATTAAACTTTTTCTTTTGACAGGGACATGAAGAACATGTCTTATATTTATTATTACAAATACATCAAAGGCTAAAGATCCTAATCATGAAGACCGACCATAGCTACAAATTTCAACAAAAACAAGAGCTACAACATTGGTATTCTCAGTTAAGGCAGTGCTGGAGAGGCATAACTTACATTACCAACACATTGTGATAAATCCTAAGTGAAGGCATAAGTTGAGTTAAAATATGGAATAATTAAAATTATACATTTGACCTTTAAAATCAGCAAGTTATGCATGCAAGACAACTGGTCAGAAATGTTAAATATAGCATGCATGTGTTCATTCATCTTAATAAGTAGTAAAAGTTTAAAGTATTTGCAAGCTGAAACAAGAAAACCCTGGGTATTGTGATATCTAAGGTTTCTTGATAGTAAAGGCTACTTCTGGTGCTAGGATAGGCGCTTCTAGTATAGGAGTTACGTTTGCACTCCCATTTTGTATTTCAATGGTTGTACTCTTTTCCCCTTGGACATGCTTTTCAAAGGAAAACCTTGCAGGGAGACCAAAGGGACGCTTCCCCATGTTTGTGAATGACAGCCCTAGTAAACCCGTTGGTGTAGACTACCACACCTAACCCAGGGTGATTCAAATCTGGCATAGCATGGAAGCCCTTTGACCTACTTTTGTTGTTATTCACTGGATATTAATAAAATTATCTAATCTTATATAATGTTGGATATTATGATATGTTGTATTTAGTTCTGGTGTAGATGTTGCTGATGGTTCCAACTTCCTTGTACAGGTTGCACTTCTCTATATTGGTCTAGTTGCTGGACTTCTCAACCGATTTCCGTTGAAATTTTCTCAGGTACTAGTAGTGAAACTTTACTGGGATATTCTCTAGGTTCATAATATAAAAACTTCTAGAAAAATTTTAAACGGTACTATCCACTTTTTTCTCTTTTAATTGGTGTCCTGTTTCAGCGTTCACCTGGTCGTATGAGAAACAATAAAGGTCGAGGCTCTGGCAGCCCGAGAACCGGTGAAAATGGGGATATTATAACATTCGCCGATGTTGCAGGAGTGGATGAAGCTAAGGAAGAGCTTGAAGAAATTGTTGTATGTTCAAAACCTACTCTGTGGTATATGATATATCTTTGCTTGACCGAATTGTAGGGGAAGTAGAATTAGTGTGATACTTTTCACAAATTTCATTTGAAGAGAGTGTGTTTTCTCTTTCTAGTTCCCTTTTAATGTCTACAATTTATCTTCTGTAGCAGACAACTCTGGATTGCATATCTGTGTACAAACACAGACACCCTCTTAAGAAATGGAAAAAGATGGAAAATTATGCTTTAAGAAATTTATGTGAGTGTTGGTTTAACTATATGGTAATCAGGAATTTTTGCGGAATCCGGATAAATATACTCGACTTGGTGCTCGTCCTCCTCGAGGAATTCTCCTGGTAACTTTGATTGCTCTTTGCATAATGAATGAGGTTCAATCATACGTGCAGCTAGTTTTGCCATTTTAAATCAATGCTAATATACATCATGGGATAATTATATTAGGTTACACCAATGTTTTCTGAACTAAAGGGATTTTTACATTTCAGGTAGGACTCCCTGGAACAGGAAAGACTCTTTTAGCAAAGGCTGTAGCTGGTGAAGCTGATGTTCCGTTTATAAGTTGTTCAGCTAGTGAGTTTGTGGAGCTGTATGTTGGAATGGGTGCATCTCGCGTGCGTGATCTCTTTGCGAGAGCCAAGAAGGATGCACCATCGATTATTTTCATTGATGAGGTTTCTTTTAGAACTTGCTGAACTAAAGCTGTTTGTTTTGTTTGAAGATGGTTGTTTTGTGAGTATTTGCAAAGGATGAATGGGCATAAGTTCATTGTATTATGGTTGTCTCTGCAGATTGATGCTGTGGCCAAAAGTCGTGATGGTCGAGTCCGTGTTGTCAGCAATGACGAGCGTGAGCAAACCTTAAATCAATTGCTCACTGTAAGGAGCTACTAATTTATTTTCTTCCTTTTAACTTGTATAATCATGACGAGGTGCTGCTATTGTTGGAAGTTGCTTTATTGACATTGTCCTATTTGACAATTGTAGGAGATGGATGGTTTTGAGAGCAACTCAGCAGTGATTGTGCTTGGAGCAACAAATAGAGCAGATGTTTTGGACCCTGCACTTCGCCGGCCTGGTCGATTTGATCGAATTGTTATGGTTTGTTTGTTGATATATATGTTGCATTTATAATGAAACAATGGGCACACTTGGCATTCTGCTGAGAGAGTATTGTTCATTGCCAAGGAAGATCCTGGAAATGGAACTTTTCGGTTGCTAGTCAAATTTGTCCAGATAACATCAGGATTCAGAACTTTACTAAAACACTTTCTTCTTTTGCAGGTGGAGCCTCCCGATAGGCATGGGAGGGAAGCTATTTTAAAGGTTCATATTTCGAGAAAGAAACTACCCTTGGCTACAGATGTGGATATGAATGCTATTTCCTCTGCTACCACTGGCTTCACTGGGTATTTCAAAATTCATACATGATATTTGTCTTTATTTCTTTTGTAGACTAAGTTATCTTGCATGGAAACATATATAGTCTAATTTGATTTTATCAATTGCAGGGCAGATCTAGGAAATCTCGTGAATGAAGCTGCGTTATTGGCTGGGCGAGCTAATAAACTGGAGGTATCAAAGGCAGATTTTATACAAGCTGTGGAGCGCGCCATTGCTGTGAGTCCCTGGAAAATACGATTTACAGTGAAAACTCTATACAGGGAATTGATGATACATTTATTTGTTTTTTCAAAAGATAATGGCTATCTTATTTGTGCATGCTACTGTGAACAAAATGCGAGTATTCCAAGTTTCTCATACACTGATCTGTGTCTGGACTCCTGGATTCATGCAGTACTTATAATCTCTTTTAAATTGACTTCATAGTCGCCTTGAATATATATTTCTAGTTCCATCAATGTCATGAAATCTGTTT
This sequence comes from Pinus taeda, assembly GCA_000404065.3. Classification (NCBI taxonomy): domain Eukaryota; kingdom Viridiplantae; phylum Streptophyta; class Pinopsida; order Pinales; family Pinaceae; genus Pinus; species Pinus taeda. The sequence continues at coordinate 68,536 of APFE031201471.1, forward strand.
GAAGTAAGTTGATAACCTCAACGGTAATACTCAATATGTTAAGAACAGGTGAATTTTTGCAGAGTAATTTATGTGTTGGCAGTAAAATTTTGCATCTTGGGTAAAGGAATAGTGAGGGCAAAGAGAATGGTGACTTTTCTCTCTGGATGGAGAGATTGATTGAACCCCAGTACTGTAATGGTTGAGCTCCAGTATAATGGTTTGGCAATTGGCACTCAATGCTAGATAAGCATAGTCTAATATGATACACAGATTCTTGTCCATTTCATTTATGAGTTCTTGCTTGCTTACCGAGGGTGGAGTTTATATGTAGTCGCCTGTATTAACTTTTTTTTGTCTTTGTGTTAAAAATGTGATAATAGCAATGGAATATATTAATGCCAGATTGATGTTTAAGTGCAATTTCACTACAAATGTTTAGTCTCCAGTATTCGACAGCATGTGAACTTCTCAAAGTGCTACATCATTGTAACGTCAATTTGAACTTTAAGGCTAACATGCCTTTTCTGTGCAATCCACAATTCTAAAGTGCTCTTGCCACTCATTCTTTTTCTACCTCAGTCTTTTCAGAGCAATGAATTAGATTTGCTGTCACCACTGCCAAGGAGTTAAACCATAGGGTGACACGAGCATTTCCTCCATGCATGATTTTTAATTGTTTTCCTATCCTATTAATGAATCAGGCAAGATAAAATTATTAGTTTGCCTACGCTTTTTGGTACAAAACATCAGTTCACCATAAGAGTATTTGTGTGTAGGCTTGAGTAGAAGAGTAAGTAGGTAAAATGTATTATTGATAAATGTTAAAATTGGCAACTAGGGCCAAACTCCACGTGGGTCATATCAGTGATGATAATATCGCCGATATTTCGGCGATATCGGCAAAAATCGCGATATTTTCAGATCGCCGATATATCGGCAGGCAAAAATCGCGATATTTTCGTGATTTGAAAATCTCGCGCGAAATCCGAAATATTGGCGAAAAATCGGCAAATATCGCGCTAAATGGGAAAATATCGCCGGGAGGTTTTATAATTTATAACTATGCGATTTCGTTGTAAAATTTTCGTTGTTTTATTTCGCTGTTTGGCTGCCGACTCCCAAGGGTTTACCTGCGCCCATGACCGTCGACTATCTCCGGTGCCCACGCCAGTGCCACGGCCCACGACCGTCGACTATCTCCAGTGCCACGGCCATCTTCGATAATCTCTGGAGTCTGCACAGGTGAGTTTTAACTTTTAATACTTGTGTTCAAACTTCAAAGTTCAAACAGTAGGTCGAAAAACACTTAAGATAAGTCACAGCACTCTGCTAAATCATCAAAATTCACCTTCACATCTATCTGGAAGTAAAAGGACTGGACTTTGGCTTGATTATAGTCCACATTACATGACAAAATTACAGACAGTATAAACCCTCTGTACTAACACCAACAGCCATATTGTTTACCTCTTTCTGCTGATCCATATAGGTTGAAAAAATATTCCTTAAATTGCTGCCTCAACCAAAATATAGACAGGTCCAAATGATGATGTACGCAATATTCTTTCTATGGATTTTGCAGGGTGAAACAATGTTCTCTGCGTGCTGGAAATTATGCATCAGCATTGTGAGTTTATACACAATGGTATTACCCTTCTGCTGCTGTAGATGAGTTATCAAAACAAAAATGTGTTCCCAAGCTGGTGTAAATAAAGCATCGAAACTTCATATGCTGAGAATAGACTGCCATGTCAATAATCCATCATGCTTTTCTACAGGCTTAACAGCTAGATGGATCAAACTGCAGAATAAGGATCCTCTAGATTAACTAAGTGCCTGATATCTCGATCTTGCACATATCTTTTGGCCTTGCTGAAACTATTTCTGGGTCATCCAAAACTTGATGAAGGAAACCTTTAACAGAAACTCTGCTTAGTCTTTAACCAAAGTCCATCTTGTAATACTAGAAAAAGTGCCTCAAATGACATGCATTTTGAGGGGTAACAGAATGCATTTGTAATATTTTCTATTGGCTAATAGAATCTCCTTCTTCCCCCTCCCACGTTTACTTGTGTTGATTTAATGTCTCTTTCTATGATATTTTGTGTTCATTAAATTTTGCAAGTAAATATAGAAGGGATTTTGCTTTGCCTTAGAGATGAGATATGGGGTTTTGTTTCTTGTAAAGTAGAGCTATTTTTGCTCGTCTTTCATGCAAGACTGTTGGAGTTGGACTTTATCTTCTTGTTTGTCCATTCAACTTTGGACAATCCATCAAGAAGCACAAGATTACAGGGTCCTCTCTTCCCTTCCTCTCTCAAAGCCCTAGCTAGCTTTCCTGCTTCCTTAATTTAGCAATGTAAAGCATATTTTCTTGCCTATCATTAGTATCCCCATCTAATGCAGGGGATCATGTAGTACAACCAAACAAAATATTTCATCAACAAACATATCAAACTTCAATCATAGAAAACAGTCACCCAGAACATTGTCCAATTTATTTTCTCGTCAATTGAATCATAGCTATATGTCAAAAAGACAATAATTTTAGCCATCTGTGCACATGTTTGTTCTAAAAACTTAAAAAGATAAGATGAATGTGTGCTTACATTCAAATCCTTGTCCAATGATTCAAAACCATTGGCAGCAACTTCTGAGCATGGGCACAATATGGTTAGATGACAATCTTCCTTTTCGTCATCACTATCCCGCTTGGTGTTCACAAGATGAACAGAATTTGTACTTTCTTGACTGTAGAGTTTATCTTCTGGGTTCTCTGAGGAGCGAATCCTAAACTCCGACTTGTAGACATCTGGAGCAGACGGAAGTTTAATACTTCACCGGAATAGCAAACATGAACTTGGACCTGAGAAACACTTAAAAACTCAGAGAAATTGACAACCTGAAAAACTTGGAAAAAAATTGCAGATATCCAAGACATTGATGCAAATGAATGTACAACATATGTGTACATTGCTGCAATATCTTAATTTTTCAGGGTTAAAGACCAGAACTTTTCATTCAGCTGGAGGTTGAAAATTGAAATCAAACCCAAAGCAATTCAAGCCCTGTCTATGTAATTAAAATTTTAAATTATTAATTGACTTATCACTTATGCATTCTTTGTTATTAACTTATTTGAATTTTGTAATTTAGTATTATACTATTACAGTTAATTATTAATTTATTATTTATTAAGTTACTAATTCCAATTTTTTTTTGGTGCTATAGGTTTCCTTTTGAGTTAGCCCACTACAATTACAAATATGCCGAAAGCCTTGGACCCATTTTGGGAGTATGGGACCCCTGATGGTGTGAGTCGGGCAAATCTATCATGCAAATTGTGTGGGGCTACGATGACAGGCGGGGTTACGCGATTGAAATACCATCTCGCTAAACTGCCTGGACATGATGTTGGGCTTTGTACAGTTTCTAGTCCGGAGCTTGTACGAAAAGCTCTTGAAGCAATTGAAGACAAGGACAGAAAGAAGGAAGAGGCGGAAAGAAACAAAGCTGAACGTGCAAGTAGATCTTTCGGGATACCTTCTCCTGATTTTGGTGTTGAGGATACTGGATTTGGGCCTAGTGGGAGGGGCTCCACAACTGGCACACCATCACATGGTACTCCTAGTGTAAGTGCAAGGTCATCATTTTTTGTTCCACGAACAGGACCTGGAGCACAACCTGGCATAAAATCGCTTTATAAAAAGAAGGAGAAGCAAGAAGCAGATAGACTCATGGCGAGGTGTATTTTTTGGAGCGACTTAACTCTCAGCATCACAAAAACCAATCCATATTGGCAGCCAATGTGTGATGCTATTGTTGTTGTGGGCCCAGGGTACAAAAGTGCCACATATGAGGAGTTGCGGGGGCCAATTCTTCAAGCAGAAAAACATGACATCAACTCTAGATTGGCGGAGTTGAAAAAGACATGGGAAGTCACTGGATGCACAGTGATGTCTGATGGTTGGACAAATAGGAAGGGTAGGACCCTTCTAAATTTCTTGGTACATTGTCCCAAAGGTACCATGTTTATTAAATCATTGGATGCATCAGAACATATCAAAGATGCAGCAACGATATGTGAGTTGTTAGATGGGTTCATTCAGGAGATTGGTGTGCAAAATGTGGTGCAAGTCATAACAGACAATGCAGCTAGTTATGTGTCTGCCAGCAGAATGCTTATGGAGAGGCATCCCACATTGTTCTGGACTCCATGTGCAGCGCATTGTCTCGATTTGTTGCTTGAGGATATGGGGAAACTCTCCTTCATCAAGGAGGCAGTTGATATGGCTAGGAGCATCCCCAAGTTTATTTATAACCATGCTTCTGTTCTTAGCCCTATGAGGAGGTACACTAAAAACAACGAGTTGCGGCGTCCTGCCATCACACGTTTTGCCACAACCTTTATTACTCTTCAGTCTTTGCTTCGATGTCAGTTCGAGTTGAAGCAAATGTTTGTGTCTGATAATTGGCGTAATTCTAGATACAGCAGGAAACCTGAAGGGAAAGCCATTGAAAAAATGGTGTACTCTGAGACATTTTGGCATGGAGTAGAAGAAGCATGTGCAGTTAGCGAACCTATAGTAAAGGTTCTTAGATTGGTGGATGGAGAGAAGCCTGCAATGGCTTATTTGTATGAGGGCATGGATAGGGCCAAGGAGGCCATTCGTTCCTATTATGCAGACAAGGGTTCTGCTGGCCTTCATAGGCAGATGGTGTTATGGGATGTGATCCATAGTTGGTGGACAGGGATGCTTCATCGACCCATTCATGCAGCAGCACTCTTCCTCAACCCCGCATTTTCATACAAATGCAACTTTGATTTTGATGGCGAGGTGATGGAAGGGCTCCATACCTGTATTCAGAAGATGGTACCTGATCCTGAGCTTCGTAGCATGATCAATTGCGAGATACAGTCTTATCGGGATTGTGTTGGCCTATTTGGCTTTGATGATGCTATTAGGGAAAGGACCCTCTTCATGCCACGTAAGTGACAAGTCATCACTCATTAGAAATTAGAAATTTGAATTTAAATATGTTTTAAGTTTTAACTTTTATGTTTTTGATTTTTTTATTTCATTATTTTGTTGTAGATATTTGGTGGCGAAGCTATGGTGCAAGGTCACCAAATTTGCAAAAATTGGCTATACGAATCTTGAGTCAAACATGTAGCTCTTCAGGGTGTGAGCGCAATTGGAGTGTGTTTGAGAAAATACACGCCAAAAAGCGCAACAGGTATAACTTTGAACTCAAGCCTTCAGTTGAGCAATTACACTTATTGTAATTTTTAATTTTTAATTTATGACCTTCAAGTGTCAAGAGTCAAGATTCAAGACTCATTACTTTTTTTGACACTCTTACAGGTTGGAGTTTGCACGCCTCAACTATTTGGTGTATGTGCATTACAACATCCGACTTCGAGTGAGGCAAATAGAATCACCAATTGATCCATATGCCATTTCCTTAGACAATATTGATGTATTGTCTCCGTGGAGGGAGGAGTCTGAGGAGCCCATATTGGAGGAGTCACCTTCATGGTTAGAGCCAGTGGCAGATGATCCATTAGAGCAGGGGCAGCAAGAGGAGGACTCAGAGTCAGAGGAGCAGCAGCACTTAGAGGAGGAGCAGGAGGAGGAGGACACTGTGGGAGCATCAGCATCAACACCATCTGCTATAGATATAGGAGAGCATAGCTCCATGTCTACCACTCATTATTTGACATTAGGCGCAGATGCAGAGTCAGGGCCTTCTACTACTAGGGGCAGGCCTGGAAAACAGCCCCTGATGTTTTCCCGTAAAAGGGGGAGAGGGCAGTAGATAGATAGCTGCTACTAGCTAGTTTTTTTTGTTATGCTACATGTAACTCATGATGATGAGATACTTTTATATCACATTTGAGTCCTTGAATGGACAATTATCAGGGATTAGCAGGATTTGGTATCGCCTTTGATATATCATTTCTATTTGACATCATATATATCAGTGTTTTCTTCATATTTATGTGCCAATGTGTTTATTTCA
>APFE031201471.1:74561-124974 GCA_000404065.3 Pinus taeda
TTTTGCCGATATTTTCGCCGATATTGCCGATAAGATATTTTCTGGACCCTCGCCGATATTTTCCCGATACCGATATTATCAACACTGGGTCATATTATTTATGGCAGCTGATATTTTTCTTGGATCCCTTTCATCGAGAGGTGTAGGATTGATCTAAATATTATCCGATTCCGATAAGTATTCATGGAATTACGAATTTATTTACCTTCTAATTTATAAGACAATTTGTCAAGGTCGGTCAGCAACCAAATATACCCCACATGCGCTCAATGTTTTAGTATAAAAGGAGATGACTTGAGAGTCATTTCTCACACACTTCTATCTTGATTTCTCTCCACTTGTCTTGGGTTTTAGTGGAAGAGAAATTTAGGAGTGGAAGCCCTAGACTTTGGAGGAAAAGAGGCTGCCCTAGACATAGATAGAAGGCAGCCCTAACCTACGCTATCTCAAGGTTAACCTAGCCGCAGTCAAGATAAGGATATACGCTGCCCTAATAGGTCCTAGCCGCAGCAAAGTCATGGGTCTTTTGGAGGACTGAGCTGCTGTTAGGAGGGCCTAGGAGCTGGGCTAGAAGGCAGCAATCCAAGGCCTACTTCAGCGAAGGAGAAGGGATGTTAAGGTCACCCTTGTGACCACTTGAAGAGGCAGCAAGGTCCGTGTGAAAAGCCGCAGGCCTGTAAGTATTGTTTTGATGGTCAAAACAACCCTCTACATGGAGCTGTAGGTGTCTCTTCAACCAGCGAGGTCACCTACCTTTTAAAGAAAGGGAGGCCGCATAATTCAAGGTGAGTTATGGGCTGATCGTTGGACTGCTGTAGGTTACAGGAGGGTGCCCTAACCAGTGATTGAATTCTGTCCATGAACAACAGTACAGAGATGTTGGATACTGCCACATAGGAGCTACAATGTCACTAACAAATAGGACAATGGGACAGTAGCATGTTGGGATGACAACTTTGATGGGACAGCCCAATGACCTAGGATAGCTATGACAATTGTGCAGTAGTGGCACAAGTGGGACAGTTGCTAACTAGTGCAGCAAAGTAAATAGGACAGCAAGGTACATAGTGCTGTATAGATGCATGGGACAGCAAGGTACATAGTGCTTTATAGATACATGGGACAACCGTGACATGGCAGCAAAGGTACATGGGACAACAAGAAGCATGGACAACATGGCAAGCATGGTGAGGCATGGACAACATGGCAAGCATGGTGCAACATGGCGAACATGAACATGGCAACCATGGTGCAGCATGACAAACATGGACAACATGGATAGCAGTGCAAGCATGGTGCTGCAAGCACATGAGACATGCTGTATGACAACATGGTTATGACATATGGGACAACAGGTGCATCATAAGGTGCAACAGTATGATGTGTACAACATGGTTATGAGCTCCAACATTGTGATGATGGGTGCAGCACGGTGCAACACGGTGAAGTGCAGCATGATGACGGGATGCAGCAAAATGATAGGTGAAGGAGTCACCTTAGAGAATCAATTGAAGCAGCATGTCTTCAACTGTTCTCATGTATCATCTTCTTAGAGATGACCTATGCTCTTTTCTAGATAAGTCAAAGTGTTGACTTATGTTGTAAATGTACTCTTTCTCTCTCTCTCTCTCCTGAACTATTGAAGAACATAAAAGAAGAATTGATTAAGGGTTTCCCCACATTGGGGTTTGTCCCTGCTTAGCGACACATCTCTTGTCTTGGCTTGTCTTCTGCGATTTATGTTTATTTTTTTTATCAGCAGTTTACTTTAATGCTGATGTGATTGCTAATCTAGAAAAAATATTGAGCTAATAGTGAAAATTGAAATAAATTGCTCTAAGCATAGAACATACCTAAAATTAACATGGTATCGAAGCTGAGGTGAAGACAATGCCCAAGCAAGAGTGAAAGAGCAATCATTGAAGAGAGTTGGGAAAGGACAAAAGGATCAATCGATTCCTCATCCCTCTTCAAATTCGCCAGTGGTGAAGTCGAAGTAGAGAACATTATCAGAATGGCGCAGCAGAAGCTTCAAAAGGCCTACCTAAAGACCCCTTCATTGGGAAGTCCAGATCTAAGGGTGGAAAGAAAGAAAAATGCCTTGTTTGTAATAAGTTCGACCATTATGCAAAGGAGTGTCCGAATGGCAGGGACACATCTCTTGATGAAGATAACAATCATTCCACGGACATCTTCAATGATCGAGGGAATGACAGGTAATGCAAGTCATCAAGGAAACGACATACTCTTCAAAAAAGCAAGGAACCATAGGTATGAAGAATCAAATGTTGTTTTTGATAAGATAAAGAACCGTTATCTTGTATTGACCCTCTCCTTCAAATTCTTTGGGAATCTGGCTTATTGATTGCAGTGCTTCAAGGCACTTCATTAGATAGGAGGGTGCTCTCTCTAATTTAGTAGAGATGGAAAGAATCATGGGATTATACTTGGAGCCGATGCCACCTATCCCGAAAACGGTGTAGGGAATGTTACCCTTCAATTGAATGAGGGTAACTCGATTCATTTACAAGAATCTATTTTGTGTACTTGATCGCAAGAAGAACCTAGTGACCATTTCGGAAATGGAAGTCAAAGGTTTCAGGGTGGCATTCATCGATGGAAAGTTACGTATTTGAAAATGGAATTTTTCACAGATGCTTTTGAGTTTAGGGTTGTATCAAGTTGCAGGAGGTCCATTTGGGGATCATGTCAGTTGTCACATCTCATCTATAGCACCGAAGGTCTACTTATCATGGGACCCTACCCGATGTGAGTCAGATGATGACAGGAATGCTTGAATTCAAAAAGAGCATGAAGGTACATATCTGAGATGTACCGAAGGAAAATATTACAAGGGGACCATTCCCCTCATGTAGTAGGTCCATAGGTTTGGAACAACCCGAGGGGTTTGAGATTCATAGTCGGGTATCTCATGTATGCAGGTGGAAAAAAGCCCTCTATGGCTTGAAGCAAAACACCCTGGGCATAGTATGAGAGGATTGATAGCTGTCTGATGAAGCTGAGACTCACTAGGAGTGAAGCCGATTCAAACCATTGCTTGAAGGCTGTGGATGATAGACATCTCATACCGACACCTTCTGAGGACGACCTATTTATGTCAGGTGCACACCCTCTCATTTGCAGAAGTAAGAGAGTTAGATTCCGGATTTGGAATAGTGAACAACAAGCCCGTGACTACCTCGATGGAGCTTAGCTTTCAAAAGTTATGTGGTGGGGATACCGGACCTGATTTCGGAAATGCCTACGAGTTTCACAAACTCATACTAGCATTGATGTTCTTGGTGAAAGCTCGTCTAGATATATGTTTTGCAGTTAACATGATGATCTCATATATGGTTGAGCGTCATTGGATTGGTGCCAAGAATTTTTTGAGATATCTTAAGGGCACAATCTCTCATGGATTGAGATACACTACTGGAAATGTGAAGCTCCATGATTATTCGAATACTGACTTGGCAGGTAGTGTGGAGAATCGCAAGAGCACTTCCAAGTGCTGGTTCTCTTCGAGTTCTATTCGATATCTTCAATGAACAGGAAGAAGTCGGTTGCTATATGCACTGTTGAGACCGAATACATAGCTACGAGTATGATCTCGTGTGAAGCTGCTTGGTTGTGGAAGCTCTTCAACGAGTTGTTTGTACACATGATGGATACCACCGGGATCCTCTGTGTCAACTAGGGGGGATTCGATTGTTGAGGAATCCCGTATTCTATGATTGGTCCAGCATATAGACATCAAATACTACCTTATCTGGGATATGTTATGTCGATGAGCGAGGAGGTTCTATCGCATTGAGAGTGATGTACAGGTCACAGATATTCTGTCAAAGCCCCGGGGAAAGGTCAAATCTGTGACTTTCTTGAACGACTTGGAGTCGTTGAGAGACCTTCTTATAAAGGTCCTGCATGATGCATCTGGGAGCTCCGGGGGGCTTGGGGTACTGCTTGGAGCAACAAGCGACCATAAGGTGACTTACCCTCCCCTAATGGTGCGCTGTGTATAGGTGATTGACGCAACCTTCCCCTGTGATACCCCGAGGTGACTTAGGGACAAGATGAATCGTTCTTCTGTCGAGGCATCCTACCCATGCAGTTTGGGATTCATGGGAAGTACCTCTCATCTGGCCAATGAGCAGGGAAATGGGGTTAGGGACCATAGTAGTACTATCGATAGACACATCGTTGTATCTATCGTACTCCCTATGCTAGGATGACCTCCATTGATCTGGGATCAGTATGAGTGGTTTGAGACACTCTCATGTGATATTGATCTGGGATCAATAAAACTGACTTCGGGTCAGTAGAGAATGGTATGAGACATTCTCGATCAATTCTTCTTCTTCATGGTTTAGCAGAGTAGTGCACGGCACTGATGGCAGAGATAGTACAGTCGGACATATGGATCAACGGATGGAGTTCTCCCTAGTTGAGAGGGAGTGTTAAAAAATTGGCAACTAGGGCCAAACTCCATGTGGGTCATCTTATTTATGGCAGTTGATATTTTTCTTGGATCCCTTTCATCGAGAGGTTTAGGATTGATATAAAGATCATCCGATTCCGATAAGTATTCATGGGGTTATGAATTTATTTGTGTTATAAGACAATTCGTCAAGGTCGACCAGCAACCAAATAAACCCCACATGTGCTCAATGATTTAGTATAAAAGGAGATGACTTGAGAGTCATTTCTCACAAGCACTTCTTTCTTGATTTCTCTCCACTTGTCTTGGGTTTTAGTGGAAGAGAAATCTAGGAGTGGTAGCCCTAAACGTTGGAGGAAAAGAAGCTGCCCTAGACGCAGATGGAAGGCAGCCCTAGACACAGATGGAAGGCAACCCTAACACTATCATAAGGCAACCCTAACCTACGCTATCTCAAGTGTAACCTAGCTGCAGTCAAGATAAGAATATACATTGCCCTAATAGGTCCTAGCCGCAACAAAGTCATGGGTCTTTTGGAGGTATGAGCTATTGTTAGGAGGGCCTAGGATCTGGGCTAGAAGGCAACAATCCAAGGCCTACTTCAGCGAAGGAGAAGGGACGTTAAGGTCACCCTTGTGACCACTTGAAGAGGCAACAAGGTTCGTGTGAAAGGCGCAAGCCTGTAAGTATTGTTTTGATGGTCAAAATAGCCCTCTACATGGAGCTGTAGGTGTCTCCTCAACCAGTAAGGTCACCTACCTTGTAAAGAAAGGGAGGTCGCATAATTCAAGGCGAGTTATGGGCTGATCGTTGGACTGCTGTAGGTTACAGGAGGGTGCCCTAACTAGTGATTGAATTTTGTCCATGAACAATAGTTCAAAGATGTTGGATACTGCCACATAGGAGCTGCAATGTCACTAACAAATAGGACAATGGGACAAGAACATGTTGGGATGGCAACTTTGATGGGACAACCCAATGACATAGGACAACTATGACAACTGTGCAGCAGTGGCACAAGTGGGACAACTGCTAACTAGTGTAGCAAAGTAAATAGGACAACAAGGTACATGGTGTTGTATAGATGCATGGGACAACAAGGTACATAGTGCTGTATAGATGCATGGGACAACAAGGTACATAGTGCTATATAGATACATGGGACAATTGTGACATGGAAGCAAAGGTACATGGGACAACAACAAGCATGGACAACATGGAAAGCATGGTGCAACATGGTGATGCATGGACAACATGGATAGCATGGACAACATGGTGCAACATGGTGAAGCATGGACAACATGGTTAGCATGGTGCAGTATGGACAACATGGAAAGCATGGATAGCATGGCAAGCATGGACAACATGGATAACAGTGGCAAGCATGGTGCTGCAAGCACATGAGATTTGTTGTATGACAATATGGTTATGACACATGGGACAACAATGTAGCATAAGGTGCAATATTATGATGTGTACAACATGGTCATGAGGTCCAACATTGTGATGATGGGTGCGGCATTGTGCAACATGGTGAGGTGCAGCGTGATGACGGGATGCAACAAAATGATAGGTGAAGGAGTTACCTTCGAGAATTAGTTGAAGCAACATGTCTTCAACTGATCTCATTTATCATCTTCTTAGATATGATCTTATGCTTTTATCTAGATAAGTCAAAGTGTTGACTTTTGTTGTAAATGTGCTATGTCTCTCTCTCTCTCTGTGCTGAACTATTGAAGAACATAAAAGAATTGATCAAGTGTTTCCCCACATTGGGGTTTGTCCCTGGCTAGCGCCACATCTTGTGTGCTCTTGTCTTGGCTTGTCTTTTGTGATTTATGTTTATGTTCTATTTGCAGTTTATTTTAATGCTGATGTGATTGCTAATCTGGAAAAGATATTGAGCTAACTGTGAAAATTGAAATAAATTGCTCTAAGCATAGAACATGCCTAAAATTAACAATAAAATATGAATTGGTGATTATAATTCGTTGTGGTGGTGTGCCTATATAGGCATTGACTGGCCACGAAGATAGAAGCTCACATCTTTTAACCACTATCTCTTCATGAATCATAATTAATGGGACATTAATTAATTAATTATTATTATTATTAATATTTGTTATTTAATGTTTATTTATTAATTGATGTTTATGAATATTTTATTCATAACACTTTTTAGCCGTGAGCTTTGGTTGATTAATTCATAACAATATAGTTCTTGTTTCATAGCTACTTCAACCATGTCTTTTGATATATAAACCTTTAAATTGGCCTTTCACTTGTTGAGAAATCTAGGTGCAGCTAGATTAAGCGATTTCTCTTACTTTGATAACTGCTTGTGATGTTTTTTTACTTAACTTGAGGTACTTGTTATTAACGTCTTCTTTCTTGATTATTATTGCATTCTTTATCATCAAACAACTACCAAACAATGAAGATCAAAGATACGAGAGGGCACAAAATGTGGGCTGTTAGCCAGGGCCAAAACCTCTCCTCTTGAGAGGAAAACCCACAAGAATTCTTCTCTTATAAAATCTTCAAATGACGAATTCCAAGACCTAAGACCCTGGACAAAGACCCCTCCAAGACCAAGTCAACCTTCCTTCTTGATGAACTTTCCTTACACAAGGTACAACAACAACCTTAGACCTTCCAACAACAGCTTTGACCCCAACAATTTCTCCAACAACTTCGACCCCAACAACTTTTCCAACAACTTCGACCCCCAACTGTGAAAATTTTAAGTCTGAAATCCTACTGCAGCAATTGGAATTAATTCTTCTAATTGTTAATTCATTAACAATTTATTTTCTATTACAAATATTGAATAAATCACACTGCAACCTTCACAAATAAAACTATGGAAAATATTAGCACTGGAAACTGAGAAATATTCTAGCACACGAAATTTGACACACTTATTTTTGGACAAATGTCCCTGGAAAAATCCAACTTGGGAAAATTGGTGCAACAATTGAGGCTTTTTATTATTAAGCAACAGTGAAATAATCTGAGTACAAACCGGATGCTGAAAACTCGCAATACTGCAGAGAAAATACTAGCAAGAATTAAATAAGGGAAATTACCCTCTTCGAGCAATCCCGACACTTGACTGCCCCTGAAAAGAAAGCTCTCTACCTACCTTTGCACTAGCCCTTTGTCACCTCTGCGCAATCAAGCCATCTTGCCTACTGCTGACTGGGAAACTCTATACGATGCTCTAGAAATGTCTTCTTGCCTTTGAAACTCATAATCAACTTCACCTCAGCAAAATCGAACTGTCCTCTAAAGCTTTTGTGCAACCTCCTAGAGAAATTTCGGCCTCTCTGTAATGTACTCGTTGGATCTAGAAAAATCCTCCTCTGACTTCACTGTCCCTGCCCCTCTGTCTCTGCTTCCCTTCCGAAGCTCAAACTCTTTCAACAACTGCTGTTCTCTGGAAAAGTCGAACTCTCCAAAGAAATCAATCTCTTGTGTATGTGTTCTCCATCTACCCATCGATTTCTTCTTGTAATCCTCTGTTGGGAGTCCAACGACCAAGATTAAAAATTAATCAAGGGCGAGATTATTTCCTAGTCAATCTGTGCGAGTTTCTAGATGATTCACACCTTTCTCAATTAATACTGATTAATTAACCCCTTTTCCTAAGTTTAGACTTGGGAAATATTTAAAAATAGGCTAATAATCTAATTGAGACACTCCTAGGTGGAATTTCCAGAAATGATTTCTAGGTTATGGAGAACTTCTATGTTTTAGCCTCTCCACAAAGTTTCGAGACTAGAACACCTCCGATATTACAAAAACTGACAATCCCTCTTAGCGAGGAAGATGTTCTAGTGCTGCACCATTGCCACAACACCATGTCTCTGTATCACCCGTTGTTGCGCTGCTGATGTCTGGCCATTGCAACTGCTGCCCACCAACCACTACGCAACTCTGATGTTGCATCTGTGTTGTTGCTGACATTGCTCTACTGCTGCCAACTTTGCATTTGCACTGCAACTCTCTCTCAACTATTGCTGCTACAACTACAACTGAGAAGCATCCTAAATACTGAATCAATTGTGTCTACTGCATCTGTCTCCTGAACATGTGACTGCTACTAGCACTTGCACTGTCCACTGAAGAATTTGCGCTATTGCTGACTCTACTATTGAGCCTCTTGCTCTGCTATCAACACTGTGTTGTGCTGCTCAACACTTGACTGCACTACTCTGCAACTGTCACTCGGGTAATCTAACTGCATTAGTGACACTAATCCATCCTGCTACTGAACACTGTGGGCCCCTGTAGCAAGGTAATGATCCACGAGGAGGACACCTCAATGGACCCTGCCCAAACTTTGTATTGCTCTGGGACTGTAGCTCCACATTGCCTCACCCCTCCCCTGGAGGTATAGATGCAAACATAGTGAAATCTTCCTCCAGCCTGGACGACAAATTATCTATCTCTATGGACGTTGTTGCTTGGTCTTGCTTCTCCATCTTGCCCTTCTCTCTGAGAAGACACTGCTTCCTATAGTGGCCGAGCTCGCCACACCTGAAGCACTTGGCCTTAGATAGGTCTTGTTACTGCTCAAACTAGCAGGGGTCCTAAAAGGGGATCCTTGAAGCATTACTGCTAGGCTAAGGGAAACAATGGAGCGATAACCCACTGTCACCTCGGCTAAGGCTCCCTACTCTTTACGAACTTTCACCGATGGGAGGAGACATGTTATGATAAGGATCACAAAATGGATGCACCAATGATAGGTCAAGGGGTGATCCTGGAAGCCTATTCACAAGAGAGTCTCAAATATGTGGCTTGCTTGTCTTGGAAGACAAGATGGAAGGCTCTCTAGGAAGGGCTTGGGGAAAATTTCTAGGGTTAGGTTTTGAGTATGTGTTTTATAGAGGAGATCCCTAAGCCCTAGAATTCTTGTGGAAACTTGGGTTCCATGTGATCTTTGAAGAATTAACCTTCATAGTGCATGGGATTACATAGGACCAAGTAGACCTGAGGTTCGATCACGGGGATAGGATTTAGCAACCAATTATATGATTGACCTTATTAGGGAGGGGAAAGGGATCAACGAACGAATTTTCAATAAAAGGCAATGCAAGGATCCCAATGAGGTTTCTAGCCTAAGGGAAACCAAGGGCAAGAATTAGTCTTTGAGCTAGGGCTTGCAATATCTCAAGATCCCACCATCGGAATCTCATGAAATTTGGAGGGCTTCGTGAGGACAAACCAACGCAGTCGTGGATTAGAAAATTGAAGTATTTGAATGGCTAGATCGTGAGATAATTGATGCCCTAGGTGACCTAGAGGACTAGACCTAAAGAAGAGGACATGAGGGAAGGAAAATAGTTTCAAGGTGATCACCTTTGGGTGGACCAGTGCCTAATCCTTTGTGGAGATTAGAGTCATGTAGAATTATGTCTATGGACCTTTGAATTTTCTTGGTCAACGATGTCTCAAAGACAACTTTGCTTGGCACTAGGGCAACAACAAAAGCAACTTCAAAGACTATATACTTCGTTTTGCAAGATAAATGGCTTGTCATGATAAATTTCAGTAATAAAACATTTCTAGGAACAATCATTCATTATACATGGCCGATACATGAAGCATTCACTATCCAGAAACACAATTTCCACAACTTCGCATAAGAGATGTAGCAAATAAGCCCTAGTATAGCAAAATCCCAGAAACAATGTATGTGACAAAATTAGAAAGAAAGAATATCATTAAAATGTACTTACATGTATAAGAATATATCCAACCATCCAAGAACTTGCCATCAAGAAGGTCCAAGGCATATGAAAAATATCCAAACATCAAACTTCATTCCATGCTCCAAAAATTCGTCCTCCAAGAAGGATAGCAAAAATCTCTAAAGAGTTACTAGTTCCAAATCCAAGTGATGATGCTAAACTGAATCCTCATCACTTCTATTTATGCACTTCTAATGAGTTTGATTTAGCTACTTGGGCCTACATTAGCTCCTAAAATAAAAATAATGTTCAAAATAAGTAACTTTTGGTGACAAGCCCACCAAACTAGCTCATAAAAAAAAGAATAAGCCTCTTAAGAGGTCGAATGGTCAATAATACATGTAGTTGGGTCTTCTAAGAAGCCCGATGAAGTCCATAATTGCCACAATGATGAATAAGACTCCCAAAAGTAGTGGACAAGGGATTGTCCCCTTGTTCTCCAAATAATAAATCTGTGGTGCTCCCAATGGGTGTGAGGGCACACAAGTAACCTCATGGGTCTCCAAGTAGGTCCAAGATGCCTGTAGACCATCTGTAAGGGCTCAGATGACGGTATAAGTGATGCCACATCAACATACAAGTCCTGGGTCATATGCCAAGTACATGGTACAACTGTGGGGCCGACTAGGCATTATAAACCAAGTGCATCTTCCTTGTCCAATACGTGAAGCTCAAGCAATCTCTAAACATGTTTGGGGATCCATGGAATGTTGTCTACTAGTTTGGAGGCTAATGGCTCTCAACACACATCCTACATGTTCCAATGTAGCCCTTTAGAGGCTTAGGACCCCGTATAGGGAGACCAAAGTCAATATGGAGACCCTCTGCAATCCTGCATAAGGTCCAATGCATCCCCTAGCCTTTCGGTACAACATGTCATTGAAGGAAATCGAGTTAAAGAGCCTACAAACCATGGACAACAGGTGGACAATTCTCAATGGCATGCCCATTCCATAATGGGCTTTGGCATTAGCTATGTCTCCAAGCTCCAAATGGGGTTAACCAAGTATCCTATTAGGTGGTTTCTACTTTTAAATGGGATAGTATGTCCAAGGTACATCCTTCAAAGGGTGGTGGCATGTGATAAAGAGATGAATGGAGTAGGGAATGAAATGGGCAACACTGGGCCGCATGTTGGGGTACAAGGGTAGCTAATAAAAGAGAAGCCCATACTTGGGTATATTATAGGAGGAAGCAATCGTGGTGCATGATGTGCCTCGACCTTGATTTTTCCACCCTTTTTTATATGCTTTTTTCCTTTTATGATTTTTCTTTAATTAAATGCTCAGGGCTCAAGGGATAAGACCACAATGTGTAAGGTATAGCAGTGGATATCCCCTTTAAAGTAGGGCAGTTCATTGCCTACTATGGGTTGGGACAAGCATGGGTTCCTGGATGATAAAGGAGGTTCATTTAGGGCTTATAGGAAGCAGGGTGATGGCCATGATGATAGGTAGAGCCCATGTATTCGCTTTTGCCCACGTGCTAAATGTGTTTGTCCCGTCCATATTTTGCATTTTGTGGTACATCTTCCTGTTAAATGTGGCCAATTATGCTTTAACTTTTTCTTTTCATCTACATCAACCTATGAGGCATCATTCCAAGCCTAACCCAAGGTGCGGGCAAGGGGAAGGGGAAGGCTAACCCTATGTGGACCTAGTGGACGAGTCTGGACCCAGGTGGGAGGAATGATGAATGGGGTTATAATGAGCAGAAGGGGAGTGATATATGTGGATGAGGGAGTGGAACCATGCAATCAAAATTAGTGTTTCCCATGAAGTGCCATCTCTAAAGCACAAAGGTCAGTAAAGTAAATCCCACGGCACTAGGGTCCAAGGTTAACATCCAAAAGAGTTCCAGGGGACAAGAGCACAGACCTAGCCCACTCTTTCCGCTGAATCCCCCCATTAATCTGTAATGACCTATCTATAAATATAGAGAACACAAGAATAATAGCAGGGATATGATGCATGCATATGATAGCTACATATGCATGTGTCGCATACACCGCACTAGTATTTATATACTAAATTAACTATAAGTATTAAATATCTTGACACTTCTTCAAATAGAAGTTCTATTCACCCATCAACACCCATATTGCTTAATGTATCATGATTAATGGGCAAATACTAAATTTAAAATATATAACGTAAACATGACTATAAAAGATAGATGTTAAAAATTAAGCTAAATCCTAAAAGATGGTTATATAATTATATATTTTAGATTAATAATAAATTATATTAATAAATTAATAAAATGATTAAAAAATAATTAATTAATTAATTAAAGAAAGGTAAGGTACTTAGTATAACCTTAGGATCTTTATATTAAAAAGAAATATTTTATTAAATCATAAAAGCAATATATATATTATGTGACATGGAAGGGTGTCATGAGGAGGCAAAGTGGTGGGCTGCTGGTGGAAGGGCGGCCACCGCCAAGAAACAATATATAAACCAAAGAGAAGAATTTTGGAGGGGCATCCGGAGGAAGAAGAAAGAACGAAGGAAGGGGATACTGAAGAAGGGAGGATATCTATAAACTGGAGTTACCAAGAGAAGGAGCGTTGATTATTCTGAGGTTTCTGGGCACGGGGGAAACAGTCTGCTTCAACTGAGAAGCTTACTGGACTAAGTAGCGAGGTTCTGCTCAGTTTGGCTGGGTGGTTTTGGTCTTTTGGTAGCCAAAGCAAGAGCAGCTTGAGGCATCATCAACCGCAGGAATATAGGTAGGTACCCTCATGAATTCTGTTAGTTAGATTTGTAAAATTTCATGTAACAGGTTCATGATGATTTTAAGAAACCCATTTACTGTTTTTGCAATGGTTGTAAAATTCTATACAGTCCTTACACTAAATTTTGTATAGCCCTTACATAATCCATGGCCAAAAGTTTCCATGATAAGTAAACTACAATACTCAATTACCAAATGACGAGGCATAACCTTTACCTAATGACAACGCATACCTTTAGGTTTGGGAGGCCGACCTTCAAACATACGATCATGATAGATGGGTGAGGGACCACATGGATGGCTTAGGTGGCAGAGAAATGGCACAACGAGCTAGTTTGTGACTGCTGGCTACCGACCCAGGACCATTTTCCAATTTTTTTTTTTTGTTTCATTCTTCTCTTAATTTTCTTAAATTTGTCTAGGGATATCACCCACAAAATGGTGTGTAACATCTGGCTCCAACTGGGATGTGATCTATTGAACAGTGGGTGAAGCTACACGAACGAGAGGTCATGAGAACTCCAGCAATATCTTGGTACACCGTAGACCTATTACCTGCACATATAAGAAAAACATGGGGCAACATGCTTTCGTGGTGTCTCATGATCGCACATGCTTGGATTAGACCGATAAAATTGACTCATAAAAATAAACTTTCAAATGTAGTTTTAAATCTAAATGCATTTAATCTATCATGAGAAATATCATATGGCATTAGTTCTAATGCGAAAATCAGTATGTAATGCATCCTACCCTAACATGCATATGGTACAAAACTAATACTAAGTGTAATCACAAAGCTAGTGCAAACAACTTATCCTCAAATCAATATAAATATACCAGCCTATATGATTACTTATGTAGCAAATGCCAAAGCGAATGTGAACAAAATCACATGGATGATAAGGCTGATGGGAGGTAGGAAAATAGAATGCCCACACATGGATGATCATGTGAGAAGAGGTAAGAAAAGGATGTAATTTAGTCCATGAGATCCTCTCCTCTAACCAAAATATAGAGATGTCAATGATTCGGCCCATAAACTTTTGATGGATGACAACCTCGGGCATATGATGGTCCTTATCATTTATGTCATATTTTATGGCCTCTATAGGGTTATGATTAGTAGGAACGAGAGACTGATGAGATGGAGAAATACAAGTAGGTTGCCCATGATGATCACAATGGAAAGGGGAGGTTATAGATTGATCATGATCCTGAGGGGGCGCCAAGGAGATAAAGAATATTCAATACGTGGTTCTTCTTTGATACTATACTCAGAAAGGGGAAAGGGATCAAGGTCACTTGAGATCATATGAGAACAAGCACGAGAATCACTCTCAAAATGATGAACAAGAGAAGAAGGCAAACTTGAGGGTGGAGTGTTATGTCCAATAGGTTTCTCTTCCCCATATTCATAATCTAAAAGCTCAGGTGATTTGAATATAGAATCATAAGGAGGATCCTTATCGATTTCCTTAGTATCATAGATTGGGCCTTTCCTAAGAGGAAAATTGATCACTTCCCACTGCCCCTCCTTATGTAAGGGAAAATAAATTTTCTCCTTCCCAAGGGAATCAATGGATATGTCATCATAAATAATACCCGAGAGACAGGGAGGACCAATTTCAGCCTCATCCTCCTTGTCGGTGTTGTAAATGGGAGCACAATCAAATTGAGGATCAACAATTTCCCATTTCTCTTTTTCAATATGGAAGTAATCTCTAATATCATCTTCTAAGGGGAAAACGGGATCACTTGCCTCAAGGTTCTCAAAAGGAGAGTGATTAAGAGTAGTATCCTCAAGAAAGGTAAGGTTAATCAACTTCATCCTTCCCAACACGTGTTCTCAAAATCATCCTTTTCATCATGTGGACCTGAGGAGGAATCGTCTTCTTGCTCATTACTTAGATTCTCCATGTCTTGATGATGGCCAATGAAGGCTTCCTCTTGGATGCTTAATGTGGGGCATACTTGAAAATGTCTAAGAAAGCCATCAATGTACTCGTCAATAGATGAGATGCTCTTAGGTTTATGATGATGCAGCCATGAGTTATGACCACTGAGAGATCTCATGAACAACAACATAAGGACATCTTGGTGAACACCCTCCTCTCTTGAAGCATGTGCATTAAATCTTTCTACATGGTCAATTGTGGAGAGTGGATCACCATCAAACACGGGCAACTCATGCAACATCCTTCCCGTGATATGATTAAGGTTCCTAGGGATGCTAGCAATGTCCAAAGCAGGAAATTTGTCAAAGAAAGACAACCTATTTGAGATATACATGAAAAATATGTAGGAGTCGCTAGGTGAATTTAAAGATGCCTACAAAAATGCTTGCTTCACCTTAAAAGCATCGACCTTAAAGTTCAGTGAAGAGCTAGGGCTTCGTTCTTCCAATGGAGTCGCCAATAATGTTATGTCAATATGTCGTATGGGGAATAAAACACAAGTTTCGTGTCCCCGACAACAAAGCCAAAGATGTTGCCGCTCAAACTATCAGGGGTCCTAAAAAGGGATCCTTGAAGCGTTACTACTAGGCTAAGGCCAACAGTGGAGCGATAGCCCGTTGAATAAAGTATAACTAGGTTCCGTCTTCATAATAACATGATCTTTGTATTTGATGTAATAAAAGAAATATTTTATTTTTGTAATATTGCTACATGGGTTTCATGAGCAAGAAGTGTCTCTAGGTAAAAGACTTCTTCTTGATGTCTTTAGGATTTATTATAAATGTCAAAGAGTCATGTCATATGTATAGAAACTCTTTATGAGTTCATGTAAATACGTACAGGTCTTCAAAGTTGTGTAACAACCCTCCAAGACCAAGATCGATGCCTCAAAAACAAACCTACCAAAGTCTGCAAGAGAAAACAAGGAAGAATACTTCATGTGGGCTCCAAATATGAATTAAATACAAAAATGAAAGTTATGTCGGCTTGATAAAAGGACATGTCGGTTCATGAATGTAGGTCAGCTCAATATAGGAGGCTAACCACTATAAATACCCATGAAGGGTCAACGAAAATCACACGAAGAAAATCTGGATGCCTCTAAGATTTCACATGGAGAAGAGGAGTTGCAGGTAGGGTTTGACTGCACCTCGTTTGGGGTTTAGGTGCAGTCAAAACCTCGCATAAATGGAGTAGAATAATCTTGTATAATGGACACTGCAATGATTAAATGATTAGACATTCTCAACATCTTTTTTTTAAGTACACGGATCTACCTAGACATATCTCAATTGAAGTGATCTCGACATACCTGTAAGGATCTCGGCTAAATGCGGTTGCGAAGATCTCGGACAAAGGCACAGCGTGTTAATGGATCTCGCATAACAGTCTTGACATACCTATGATCTGAATGTGGTATCCTCACATGGAGAGAGCAACAAAGTCTGGGCATGTCACTATCTCATTCTCGGCATATCTATCTCTGATAGAAGGATCAAGACAAGCTTCAGATGAGGACATAGAGGTCACATTGGTCTCAAGGATGGTATTCCTGTAGTAGACAATATATAGTCTCGGTAATGATCACAGTGATATAGAGGGATCAGTGAAAAGTGACATTCTCCTTTATCTTTCATTTTCATCCTTTTACTTAAATTTTTAACATTACCATGAAATGACCCAGGATGTTTGAGAGTGGTTTTGACCTCATTGGGTTTCATATGGAGAAAGTAGAATTTTAAATCTCACTCAAAATCGAGTAGACTTAACAGTTTTTTAGGAATTCAGGATTCGATGGAGTGCAATGTTTCCATTGCATTTTGTCATGTACAAGGGTATGGAATTGGTATTTAATCAAGAGCACCAAGCCCTCTGTGTACTTAGAGTGACTTTTAGACTCATCACTCTATTGTTTTTGAGTTTTAATTATATCAATTTACTATTCCAGTCTTTAGATCAATTTTTCAAGAAATTCAGGATTCGATGGAGTGCAATGTTTCCATTACATTTTGTCATGTACAAGGGTATAGAATTAGTATTTAATCAAGAGCACCAAACCCTCTGTGTACTTTAGAGTGACTTTCAGACTCATCACTCCATTGTTTTTGAGTTTTAGTTATATCAATTTTACTATTCCAGTCTTTAGATTTCAGTATCTATTATAGTCTATTTTGCTTATTACTAATTAGATTCTAGAATGATAAATGATGAATTTTAATTTTAAATCAATTTAGAATCTAGAATGATAAATGATGAATTTAATTTTTAAATCAATGTAGATTCGAGAATGGTGAATAATGAATACTGAATATAGATCAGAGTATTTCTTTATTGAATCTCATGGTTTATGGATGAATCATGTATGTATTGGTAAGGATGATGAGTATGGATCAATGTATTTCATTATTTAATTCAATTATGTATGTATCATTCTATTTATGCTTTCATTATTGAATATGAATTTGAAATATATATATATATATATATATATATATATATATATATATAGATATTAAAAAAGAAAAAAATGATATACCTCGACGTCCCCCCTCCCCCCCAAATTTCCCTAAAATTTGACGGTACTCCCACACGGCCCCCCTTGTGCATCTCCCCGCACCCGCGTCTCCTCATCCTAGAGACTTGGTGGAACATTGGATTGATATCTTGGTCTTGGAGAGGCAGAGTGTGTCAAGGGTCATGGTCTTCATATTTGTCAATGGAATCTCTATAAGAAGAATTTACGCATGGGTTTTCCTCTCCAAGAGGGAGAGTTTTTGGCCCTGGCAGAAAGCCAAAACATTTGTGTTCTTGTCTCTTTTGTTTTTTGTATTAGTTTGATGAAGTTAACATACACATGCTAATAATGAAGTAAACATCAAGTTAAGATAAATTGTTTAAATACTTCACAAACTGTTATCATGCAACAAAGAATCAATGTAATTATGCATGCCCTAGATTCTTCAACATAGCCCACTATCACCTCGGTTAAGGCTCCCTACTCTTTACGAACTTTCACCGATGGGAGGAGGCCCGTTATGATAAGGATCACGAAATGGAAGGACCAATGGTAGGGTGATCTTGGAAGCCTATTCACAAGAGAGGCTCAAATATGTGGCTTACTTGTCTTGGAAGACAATATGTAAGGCTCTCTAGGAAGGGCTTGCAGAAAATTTCTTGGGTTAGGTTTTGAGTATGTGTCTTATAAAGGAGATCCCTAAGCCCTAGAATTCTTGTGGAAACTTGGGTTCCATGTGACCTTTGAAGAATTAACCTTCATAGTGCATGGGACCACACGGGACCAAGTGGACCCGAGGTTCAGTCAAGGGGATAAGATTTAGCAACCAATGATATGCTTGACCTAATTAGGGAGGGGAAAGGGATCAAGGAATGAATTTTCAATGAAAGGCAATGCAAGGATCCCAGTGAGGTTTCTAGCCTATGGGAAACCAAGGGCAAGAATCGGTCTTCGAGCTAAGGCTTGCAATAGCTCAAGGCCCCATCATCAGAATCTCATGAAATTTGAAGGGCTTCTTAAGGACACACAAGGGCAGTCGTGGACCAAAAATCGTAGTATTTGGATGGCTAGATCGTGAGATAATTGATTCCCTAGGTGCCTAGAGCACTAGACCTATAGAAGAGGAAAGAAGAGAAGGAAAATAGGTTAAAGTTGAATACCTTTGAGTGGACTAGTGCCTAATCCTTTGGGGAGATTGGAGTCGGGGAGAATTATGACTATGGACCTTTGAATTTTCTAGGTCAAGGAGGCTTCAAAGACAACTTCACTTGCCATTAGGGCAACAACAAAAGCAACTTCAAAGACTTTATACTTCGTTTTGCAAGATAAATGGCAACAATGTATGTGACAAAATTAGAAAGAAAGAATAGCATTAAAATGTACTTATATGGATAAGAATATATCCAACCATCCAAAAGCTTGCCATCAAGAAGTTGTAAGACATATGAAAATTATCCAAACATCAAAATTCATTCCATGCTCTAAAAATTCGTCCTCCAAGAAGGATAGCGAAAATCTCTAAAGAGATACTAGTTTCAAATCCAAGTGATGATGCTAAAATGAATCCTCATCACTTATATTTAGACACTTCTAATGAGTTCGATTTAGCTACTTGGGCATACATTAGCCCCTAAAATAAAAATAATGTGCAAAATAAGTAACTTTTGGTGACAAGCCCACCAAACTAGGTCATAAACAAATAAATAAGCCTCTTAAGAGGTCAAATGGTCAATAATACATGTCGGTGGGCCTTCTAAGAAGCTTGATGAAGTCCATAAGTGCTACAATAATGAATAGGACTTTCAAAAGTAGTGGACAAGAGGTTGGCCCCTTGTTCTCCAAATAATAAACCTGTGGTGCTCCTAATGGGTGTGAGGGCACACAAGTAACCTCATGGGTCTCCAAGTGGGTCAAAGATGCCTGTAGACCATCTATAAGGACTCAGATGATGGTACAAATGATGCCACATCAACATTCAAGTCTTGGGTCATCTGTCAAGTGCATGGTACAAATGTGGGGTTGACTGCGCATGGTGAACCAAGTGCATCTTCCTTGTCCAATAGGTGAATCGTGAACAATCTCTGAACATCTCTGAGGATACATGGAATGTTGTGTATTGCTCTGGAGGGCCATGGCTCTCAACACACACCCTAGATGTGCCAATCTAGCCATCTAGAGGGTTAGGACCCTGTATAGGGAGACCAAACTCAATATGGAGACCATCTGCAATCCTGCATAAGGTCCAATGTGTCCCCTAGCCTTCCAGTACAACAAGTCATTTAGGAAATCGAGTTAAAGAGCCTACAAACCATGGACAACAGGTGCACACTTCATAATGGCATGCCCTTCCATAATGGGCTTTGGCATGTGCTAATGTCTCCAAGCTCCAAGGTACATCCTTTAAAGGGTAGTGGCTTCTGATAAAGAGATGAATGGAGTAGGGAATGAAAGGGGCAACCTTGGGCCACATGCTGGGGTACAAGGGTAGCTAATAAAAGGGAAGCCCACACTTGGGTATATAATGTATAGGAGGGAGCAATTGTGGTGCATGAGGTGCCTCGTCCTTGATTTTACCACCCTTCTTTATATGCCATTTGCCTTTTATGATTTTTTTTTAATTAAATGCTCCAGGCTCAAGGGATAAGAGCACGATGTGTAAGGTATAACAGTGGATACCCCCTTTAAGGTAGGGCGGTTCATTGCCTACCAGGGATTGGGACAATCATGGGTTCCTGAATGATAGGAAACAGTGTGATGGCCATGATGATGGGGTAGAGCCCATGTATTGGATTTTGCCCACGTGCTAAATGTGTTTGTCTCGACCATCTATTTCATTTTGTGGTACATCTTCTTGTTGAATGTGGCCAATTATGCTTTTACTTTGTATTTTTCTAGCTGCATCAACCTCCGGGACATCATTCCAAGCCTGACCTAAGGTGTGGGCTGGGAGAAGGGGAAGGCTAACCCTACGTGGACCTAGTGGAGGAATGTGGACCCAAGTGAGAGGAATGATGAATGGGGTTATTATGAGTGGAAGGTGAGTGATATATGTGGATTAGGGAGCGTGTCCACGCAACCAAAATCAAGGTTTCCCATGAAGTACCTTCCTTAAAACCTAATGGTCAGTAAAAGAGACCCCACGAGACTAGGGTACAAGGTTAACATCCAAAAGAGGTCTAGGGGACAAGAGCACAAACATAACCCACTCTTTTCGCTGAATCCCCCCATTAATCCATACCCAAAAGTTTCCATGATAAGTAAACTACAATACTCAATTACCAAATAACAAGGCATACCTTTAGGTTTGAGAGGCCCACCTTCAAACATACAATCATGACAGATGGGTGAGGGACCGCATGGCTGGCTCAGGTGGTAAATAAGTGGCACAACAAGCTAGTTGGTGGCTGCAAGGGGCTGAGGACCATCTTTTAGATATATATTTTTTTCTAGGGATATCACCCACAAAAGGGTGGGTCACAGGTCATTATTCTTCTTCTTCTCCCCCTGTCCCTGATTGGGACCCTTTGATGCTAGAGCCACGTTCTTGGCTTCACCCTTAATGCCCTTGCTACTGTTCCCTCTAATGGTACTCTTCAATAGAGTACGCCCCAACTTCTCCTGCTGTAGGTCTGCCCACATCCTATCCCATCAAGGCAATGTGTCTTTGCCCAAGATACTTCAGACAAACACCTGCCACTCCTCTGAGACACTATTTAGTGCCAAACGTACAATATCTGTTGGTTGAGGTGCCTCACCAAAGGCTGCTAGCTGATTTCGGACCTCTTGAATCCTGGTGAGGAAGGAATCTATCCCTTCACCCTTTTGCATCCCGATGCTCCTCAACTTCTCTTGGACGAACATCTTCCCCTGCTTTAAAGTGCCCTAATATAGCTATACGATAGCGTCCCACATCTCCTTGGCAGTGCCTTTGCCAACTATATGTGAAAGTATATGGTCCTGGACTCCATCCAGGATCAATCGCATCGTCTTCGACATTTCTTTCTTGTACTCCTTTAGCTGATCCACATCTTGGGGAGTTACTACAACATTCTCTGCATAGGTCTTCAGGCCAAATTCATCCAATAGGAAGGACATCCTAGCCTTCCAGATGACAAAGTTGGTGGCTCCATACAACCTGTCCTGATCTCTAAGCCTAGTTGTGGCCATCTCTAAATCTGGTCAAAAATATCCCTCATTCCCTCTACTCGGCTATTGAATCTTCTACTCGCACTCCCTTTTGGAGTGAGAAAATCTGCTCACAGCTATTGCCAATCCGCAACAAGAAAATGGGATTTCCAAAACTTGAAATCCTCTAAGAGAAATTTCGCTTAGTGACCGCTCTTTCTCTTCCACCCGATGCTGATTCTGTTGTTGCAAAACCCTTTTGCATCCAAGAAAGGAATTTGCTCAGTTAAAATATGAGCTGTTGTTGCTCTCTCTGCTTGCCAAATCACTCAACTAGCAAGCCAATTTTCTTTTGACAATTTGCACTGAAAAAATCAAACTTCCCAAAGCAATTTGATCTGCCTGGCTTAGGCTCTGCATAGCCCCTAGAGAAATTGTCTTGCTGCTCCCTCTGAAGAACAAATTCCTCTGTCTTTGCGTCTGAGCTTCCCTGTTTGATCAATCACGCTTTGATACCATCGGAAAATTTCAAGTCTGAAATCCTATTGTAGCAACTGGAATTAATTCTTCTAATTGTTAATTACTTAACAATTTTTTTGCTACGACAAATATCGAATAAATCACAATGCAACCTTCACAAATAAAAAATTGGCAAATAATAGCGCTGGAAATTGAGAAATATTCTAGCACACACACATGAAAGTTAACACACTTATTTTTGGACAAATGTCCTCGGAAAACGCAACTTGGAAAAACTGGTGCAGCAGCTAAGGGTTTTTATTATTAAGCAACAGTTAAATAATCTGAGTACAATCTGGATGTTGAAAACTGACAATCTTGTAGAGAAAATATTGGCAAAAATTATCTGAGGGAAATTACCCTCTCTCCAAGCAATCCCGACACTTGACTGCCCTTGAAAAGCAAGTTGTCCACCGAGCTTTGCACAGGCCCTGCATCACCTCTGTGCGGTCTCTCAAATGCTTCAACTCAGAACTTTTGCAAATAAGTCATCCTACCTATTGCTGACTAGGAAACTGTCTCTTAGACACTCTGTAAATGTCTTCCGGCCTTTGGAACTGATAACCAACTTCACCCTAGCAAAATCGAATTGACCTCTGAAGCTTCTGCGTTGCCTCTGCGCAACCTCTTGGAGAAATTTCGCACTCTCTACAATATACTCAACGGATCTGGAAAAATCTTCCTTCGACTTCACTATCCTTGTCCCTCTCTCTCTCTGCTTCCCTTTTGAAGCTTGAACTCTTCTGGCAACTGTCGCTCTCTGGAAAAATCGAACTCTCAGGAAATCGATCTCTTGTGTGTGTGTTCTCCCTCTACTTATCGACTTCTTCTTATAATCATTTGTTATGACTCCAATGACAAAGATTAAAACTTAATCAAGGGCTAAGGTTATTTCCTAGTCGATCCGTGTGAGTTTCTAGATGATTCACACCTCTCTCAATTAATATTGATTAATTAACCCCATTTCCTAAGTTTAGACATAGGAAATATTTAAAATTATGCTAATAATCTAATTGAGACACTTCTAGGTGGAATTTCTAGAAACGATTTCTATGTTATGGAGAACCCCTGTGTTTTAGCCTCTTCACAATGTTTCGACACTAGAACACCTCTAATGCTACAAAAAATAACACCAACAACTTTCCAGCAACTTCGACCTCCAACAACTTCTACAATTTTGACTTCCGAGCAACTTCTTCTTCGATTTCGACTTGCCCAACAACTTTAGAAACACTAACACGAGAGAGAGAGAGAGAGAGAGAGAGAGAGAGAGGTCCAAAACTTTGATCTTGCTCTTTTTCTTCATCTCCTTGATTTTTGTCCTTTTCCCAACGCCTTTCTTGAGGAGATCGAAATTGTTTGTCTTGTGCTCAAATGAGGTCGAGTCCCTTCTTATATATAGGCTTTCTAGGGGTATGAATTGCCTCCATGAGGCCGACTTGATCTTTCCTGTAGGTTGACTTGTTGCAACTCGTTGACAAGTTCTTGGAGGGTCTTTTATGACTCAAATAAATTTGCTTTATATAATACAAGTTGCACAAAGGGGTCTTACATGTATGACAATGACTCTTTTGACTTCATAATTCTATGACAAACCTAGAAGCACTCAATGGGTGTTGATCTACAAATAGATTTATCTTGAGTAAGAAACCCATGCATCAAGAATAACAATAATAAACTTCTTTTCTCTTTAATATCAAATATACAAAATCACAATTATAATGGACATTATGAAGACCGAACCTAGTTACACATGTCAACACTCCCTCTTAACTAGTGAGGTATTCATAATCGATACATGGTAGTACTCAGACATTCTCCCACTGAAGAATTCTCATAACAAGAGTTGGATTGGTAAGCCATCTCATAAGCCATTTTCTTAGCTTATACCAGTGCATCTTATCATACCAACCAACATTGTCACATAGCAAGGCCTCGACTAACAACTCTATCTCTCCACAAGATTAGAGCACAATGTTGGCGAGGCAATGACTAATAGACACCATCATCTTTGTCTCTCAAGGCACATACCTGATCTGGATGTTGACAAGGTATGTCCTTTTAGGACCATTCTTGTCTTGGAATAACACATCCTCAACGAATTTCCTCTTTGACTACTCTTACCTATTGGACGCCCTACCACATCCACAAAGAGTATTGGAAACCAAATGCTTACCCAATCCTCCATTCATTCTTCATAACATGAAGACAAAAATGATGTCTTTCTCTCCCTTATGGCCTTCACTAAGACTTATGGTTGTTAGTCCTAGTTTAGTGCATGACACATGAAGTAGAGAACCATATCCGTCTCTCCCTCTTAATCGGGGAGGATCTAATCATTCCTCTATAAGGAATATCCCCAAGCTTCCTCTTAACCATGGATTTGCCCAAGTTCCCTCTCAACTAGGGACTTGTTTCCAACAACAACTCTCTGCTCTTTGGTGGAGATCATGGTACTATCATCTGCTTGTAGGGCTCCTATTTCCGATGTCATTCAATTTCTTCACCACGGAGCCTTCAATTTTTAGATCTTCTTTGTAGGGCATTGACCATCTTCTTCATCACTTTCCTTCAACGAACCATAGTGTTGAACTTATAGTCATGTCATCCTTCTCTTCAGCAGACGTGATCTTCTGGTCCACATATGGCTTTTCTTCATACAACTACCTCTTCCAAGTCATGTTTCTTTTAGGATCTTCCATCCAATTACATGAGTACGAGTTGTAGTTGACATCTCTACAAGTCTCTTTTGGTAGCCTTGTTTCAACCCAACCAGCAGTTTTCAAAAATCAAAATGAACATCAAATCAAAATTACGCTTTTATGATGGTCTTTCATCATGACATCAACTTCTAGCAACATCAACATCTTGCACATGTATGACTCCATCTCCAAGATATTCAATATCAATGGTCTGTTTCTTTTTCAGACTTTATTAGGGCCTTCATACCTTCTCCATGGAGATGTGATAGCTAATTCTTCTAGTTATCGGATGTTGATCACTTATCGTTACCTTACATGACTATAATTGCATCTTTCAAGAACTCTTCTTCCTTTCTTCACATATTTCTTTCCTCTGGATCTTCTTTACATGGTTCTTTCAACATAGGAACCATGATTGTCAACCACCTCATATTCCATATGAGGTCATATTATGTTGATTTCATCTTATGAATATGTAGAAGAGTTCAAGGCACATTGTCTGCATGCCTTCATGCATCATTCTAATGGAAGAGATCCTTCTTCTTCGATCATGTTCATGAGATAGGGCAATTCAACCATGCTATCTACAACTATATGATGACATGACTTTATCTATTAAATATATACACACCTTTTCCTATTTTTGGTCATCTAGCAACTTCCTTTTCTTGCTTCAAGATGAAAGTACTTCAACCAACTCAACATGATGCACTCCTTTGTCACCATACCATCATTCTTTTAAACAATGGATCCCACACAAAGTGGAATGTAGACAATCAACCGGACACTTGCTTCTTCCAAGTAGAGGTGAACCTTCTCATAAACATTCTAGTGGAGGATCTCGATGATCCTCATTTTGCAAATGCTCCTTTCTGATAATGATAATGCATGATGACTTTTCTTTATCTTCTATCTTGCTAGATGACTTTCTTCTAACCATATATACTACTACATCTGTTGTCATTATATGCTTCCAATTAAGATGCCATTTCTATCATGGTGGCTGCTACAACCATCTAGACTTTCTACTTCAATTATCCTTCCATGCTTCTATGATGATGTCATCTCTGTTTTGCTATAATGCATCCTATCATACTCATGATGCTTTCTATTCTCTCTATAACTAAAAAGAACTAAGTGAAGGAGATTATCTCAATCATAGTAGAGATCTTTCACTTCCTCCTTTGATTTCTTCTTTTTTATTTCTTCCACTTCTTTGGTAACATGGGCTTCATTTCTTTCCTTTCTCTTCTTGTTTTCCTTCTTTAGTTTGGGAAAATTCCTTTTAAACTGCCCATATTCATTACACTCATGACATTGTATCTTTGACATATCGATCTTCTTCTTTTTTCGAGGATCAAACTTTCCTTTTTTCCTGGCCATGGCAGCATATGCTTGAATTTGTTCATTTGATCCAATAGTGCTTTTTGCCTTCAACCTAGTTTCTTTAGTCTTTTATAATGACCAAAGTTCACTGAATGGAGTGGCTTCTTTCTTTCCATAGATACTTGATACAAAGTTTTCGCATTCATCAGGTAGTGCATTGAGCACAACGGTGATCATTTCTTTATCAGACATTATTTCTCCTAATTCTTGAAGTTGATTTCTTATTTGTGACATCGTTATGAGGTATGAGGCTGTACATTCTTCTTTTATTACCATCATCTTGTATAGCTCGGTTCCCAATGGTATAAATTCTCCTGTAGTGTTTATGGAGAACAATTATATCAGCTTATCATAGATTTCGTTAGATTTCTCCAATTTTGATACATAAGGGATGATGGAATCCTTGATTGATTCTATGAGGATTCTTTGAGCCCTTATTTCCCTTTCATATACTTCGATAGTGCTTAAACTTCCTCTTGTGATGGTTTGGAGATTGAACCCTTAACATGTCCAATAACTTCATTCTCTATGAGGATCAAGTCTATTCTCTTCTTCCATGCAGGGAAATTTGATGAGCCAACCATTTTGTTTCTCTCCTTGCAGAATGAAGTCATTTTGATCGTAGATTCAGACATAAATATGAAATACTTACTTGTCAAGTGAAGATGCTTGTTTTGTAGATGATATCTTCAACTTGTTGTCTTCTTGATGGTGTTGATGATTGAAGATCGCCTCTTGATGATGATTGCTTTCTTGAAGATGTCTTCCTTCTTCAAAGATGATGGTGCTCCTTTTTGTTTCCTTGGATGATAATGTAGAATGTGGATGCTTCCCAAGGTGCTTCAAATGTTGAATACTTCTTTGAGTGTAGGGGCTTTGAGGTCTTCTACAAAGTGTTGATGCTTCTAGATGAGATGATCCTTGTGATGAGATGGGTAGTCCTCTTTAATGCTCCTTGGTTCCTTTCATCAAAATGATGTGTGGATTGGTCCTTCTTGATGATCTTCAAACTGCCTCTTCTTGTCTTGTCAACTTAGATCTGAAACCATGTTGAGAAATATAGGGGCAGCTAGATTAGTCAATTTCTCTTACTTTGATAATTGCTTGTGATGTTCTCTTACTTAACTTGAGGTACTTGTTATTAACTTATTCTTTCACTTGATTATTATTGTGTTCTCTATCGTCAAACAACTACCAAACAATGAACCTCAAAGAGACAAGAGGACACAAAATGTAGAATGCTAGTCAGGGCCAAAACATCTCCTCTTGAGAGGAAAACCTAGAAGAATTCTTATCTTCTTATGGAATATTCAAATGACGAATTCCAAGACCTAAGACCCTTCACAAAGACCCCTCCAAGAGCAGTCAACCTTCCTTCTTGATGAACTTTCCTTACACAACTTGCAACAACAACCTTAGACCTTCCAGTGTTAAAATTGGCAACTAGGGCCAAACTTCATGTGGGTCACTTTATTCATGGATGATGATATTTTTATTAGAATCCTCTTGTCGAGAGGTGTAGGATTGATCTAAAGATCATTCGATTCTGATAAGTGTTTATGGAAATATGAATTTATTTTGATTATGGACTAATTGTCAAAGTTGGCCAGCAACTTATGTAGGCTCAGAAGCCCAACAATCGCATCTATTTAACCTCAACGTTTTGCAAGGAGTATTCTCCTCATTTGCAGAAAAGATTCTTCTCTCACACGTGTGGAAGGAAGGACGCAGATTTTAGGGCTGCAACTATAGATCAGAAGTTTGACTAGCGTTGCCCATCATTCTCTCTCTGTGGATTGCACAATGGATGAACCTGACTCTCTTTGGAAGGCCGCATTTTTTGGTGAAGGAATCAAGGCGATCCAATGGTCGATTTGCAAGATATTGACTGCCCTAGTTTAGGGCTGATCTAGGGTTTGCTGCTGTTGATGTAAATCAGATTTTTGTACTATTTCTGTCTATTGAATTGTTGAAGATAAAAGAAGATTTGATCAAAGGGTTTCCCCATATTGGGGTTTGTCCCTGGCTAGTCGCCACATCTTGTGTCTCTTGTCTTGGCTTGTTTTCTATCGATCGTTTAATGCTCTATCTGCACTTTACTTAATGTAGATGTGATTGCTAATCTGTGGATAATAATAAGAAAGATAAGTAAACTACTCTAGGCATAGAACATACCATAACTTAACATCCAGCAACAACTTCGACTCTAACAATTTCTCTAGTAACTTCGACCCCAACAACTTTTCCAACAACTTCGACCCCCAACAACTTTCTAGCAACTTCGACCTCCAACAACTTCTGCAATTTCGACTTGCCCAACAACTTTAGAAACCCTAATACAAGAGAGAGAGAGGTCCAAAATTTCGATTTTGCTCTTTTTCTTTTTATCCTTGATTTTCGTCATTTTTCCCATTTCTTTCTTGAGGAGATCGAACTTGCTTTTCTTGTGTTCAAATGAGGTCGAGTTCCTTCTTATATATAGGCTTTCTAGGGTACAAATTGCCTCCATGAGGCCGACTTGATATTTCATGTAGGTCAATTTGTTGCAGCTCGTTGACAAGGTTTTGGAGGGTCTTTTATGACTCAAATAAATTTCTTTTAAATAATACAAACTGCCCAAAGTGTTGAGAAATCTAGGGCATCTAGACTGTGTGCTTCTCCTACTTTGATCACTGCTTGCGATGTATTTTTGCATCTTAGTTAGATTCTTCTTCAACTTAATTATTATTGTGTTCTTTTCATCAAACAACTACCAAACCATAAAGAACAATGAGACAAGAGGATACAAGATATAGGCGATCAACCAGGGACAAAATCTCTCTAGTTGACAGGAAAACCCACAAGAATTCTTCTCTTCTTATGGAATCTTCAATTGACGAATTCCATGACCTTTGACCCTTGACCAAGACACTCCAAGACGAAGTCCCTTGACGAGCTTTCCTTCTAGTAGTTTCTCAGCAACTCTTGCAATTTCGACCTCAAGAAAATTCATTTGCCCAACAAATTATTTTGCAACTTTGATCCCTCTAGTAGGTTCTTCTGCGACTTTGTCCAACAGAGTCTATTGCAACTTCGACTTCTCTAGTAGATTCACAACTTCGACCTAGTTGCAGCTTTAGAACTTCAATGCAGCTTCACAACTTAACACTTTCGACCTATATGTAGCTTCACAACTTTGATGCAACTTCAAAATTTCCTCTTGCCCAGTAATTTTAGAAACCATAACACAAGAGAGAGAGAGAGAGAGAGAGAGAGAGAGAGAGAGAAGCCCAAAACTTCAATCTTGTTCTTATTCTTCTTCGTCCTTTTTCAGCTTCTATCTTGAGGAGATCGAACTTGCTTAAGAGTGTGTCCAAATCAGGTTGAGTTCCTTCTTATATATAGGCTTTTAAGGGGTATGCATTGCTGTCTTTAGGTCGATGTGTCCCTTCATGTAGGCCGACTTGATCTTTGCGCCATGACGAGGTGTTGGAGGGTCCTTTTGACTTTCGTAACATGCTTAAAAGGGTCTTTCATACATGACAATGAATCAATTGACTTGTAGACTCAATGACAAGCCGTAGAAGCACTTAATGGGTGCTTGACTTGAAAATAAATCTCCCTTGAGAAAGAAACCCATGCCTCAAGATTAACAGTAATAAATTTACTTTTCTTTACATAAAATCATGATTACATTTGTCATTATGAAGATCGAACCTAGTTAAATATTTCAACACTCCCTCTTAAGTAGAGAGGTATTCATAATCCATACAAGGTACTTGGGTATTCTCAATCTGAAGATTCTCATAAGAAGAGTCGAAATGGTAAGCCATTTGTTTAGCATCATATTAACCAACATTGTCACACAGTAAGGCCTTGACTAACAACTTTATCTCTCCACAAGATCAAAGCACAATGCTGGCGAGACCAATGACTTATAGACACCATCATCATTGTCTCTCAAGGTACATACCCCACTTGGGTGTTCACAGAGTATGTCCTTCCAGGACTATTCTTAGCTTGGATTGCCAGTGCTCAAAGAATATCGGTCCTCTTCGATTACTCTTATCTTGGATACCCTACCTCATTCTCAAAGAGTATCCTATGCTAGATGCTTACCCAATCCTCCATTCTTTCTTCCTAAAGTGAAGACAAAAATGATGTGTCTATCTCTCCCTCTCCACTAGGGAAGATACACCCTTTCCTATAAAGGAATGTACCCATTCCTGTAAAGGGAATGCACACAAGAAACCTCTTATTCAGGGATTTGTCCAAGCTCCCTCTTAACCATTGACTTGCTTCTAACAACTTTCTGATCTAGGTGGAAATCATGGGACTATCAACTGCTTGTGGGGATCTTCCTTTTGATGTCATAAAGTTCATCTTCAACATTATGGAGCCTTCATCTTTTGTAGGGCATCAACCATCCATCACTTTCCTTTATGAGCCACAACGGTCATGTCAACCTTCTCTTTGTCAGAAAGTGATCCTCTGGTCCCCATTTGGCTTTTTCCTCGTACAACTACCTCTTTCAAGTCACGTTTTCTCCAGGATCTTTCATCCAACCACGAGTGCTAGTTGTAGGTGACATCTACACCTCTCTTTTCAGTAGCCCTGTATCAACCCATCCAGATGTTGTTCAAAAATAAAAAATGAACATCAAATCAATGCTACCTTCTGTGATGGTCTTTCATCATGACATCTTGCTTACTGGCAACATCCTGCACCATTCATAAACACATCTCCAAAACTTCATATGTCAAGGGTCTCTTTTCTTTATAGACCTTATCACAGTGTTCTTCTCTATGGAGATGTCATGATCAATTCTTCTAATTGTCAGATGTTGACTTCCTGTGATCGTAGTTGCATCTTTCATGATCTCTTCTTTCTTTCTTCACATATTGCTTCCCAGGAAATTTCCATACATAGTTCCTTGATCTTTGTCAACTACCTCATATTCCATATGATGACATATTATGTTGATTTCATCTTATCAATATTTGAACCATGCTTTCATGCATCTTTTCAAAAGAATATATCACTGATCATGCTCATGAGGTAGAGCATCTACCCATTCTATCTGCAACTATATGACGACCTAACTTAAAAGTTAATTTATCAAATATATACATACCTCTTTTCTCCTTTTGGTCATCTGGACTTCCTTCTGCAACTTCCTTTGAGAGTACTTCAATCATCTTGACTTCTTGCACTCCTTTGTCACCATACCATCATCCTTCTAAACAATGTATCCGACACAAGGTGGAATGATCAGTAAGACACTTGCTTCTTCCAAATAGAGGTGTACCTTCTAGTGAAGATTCTAATGGAGGATCTTGATTATCCTTATTCGGCAAATGCTCCTTTCTCATGATGATGATATCTGATGAATTCCTTCTATCATGCTAGATGACATTCATTCAATCATATGTACTATATATGATTTCAATGAGGTCGCCAAGAGCTACTTCCTTTATATGATAACTCTACGAGTCTACATCTTTGTAGAGTTCTACTTCAGCTATTCTTTCAAGCTTCTCTAATGATGTCATGAGCTCTTGCTTTAATGGTATGCTTCTAGTATGATGCCATATTCTACTAATATGCATCTTGTCATAATACTTATCATCTTGATTGCCGTGGTGGAGATCTTTTCACCTCCTGCTTCTCCTTGCTATGCATTGGAGAAACCCTAATAGTGAAGATTCATCCCTTTGAATTTTTTCTCATTAGGTTTCCACTTCTTGGGTGATATGAGTTTCATTTTTTTCTTTCCTCTTGTTGTCCTTCTTGAACTTCGAACAATCTCTGTTGTAGTGCCCATATTCCTGACAACCATAGCATTGGACTTTTGACACATTCTTCTTCTGTTAAAATTGGCAACTAGGGCCAAACTCCACATGGGTTATCTTATTTATGACAATTGATATTTTTCTTAGATTCCTCTCTTCGAGAGGTGCAAGATTGATCTAAAGATCATCTGATTTTGACATGTACAAATGAAGTTATGAATTTATTTTGATTATGGTCAAATTGTCAAGGTCGGCCAACAAACTTATGTAGGCTCAGAAGCCCAACAGTCACGTCTATTCATCCTCAACATTGCATATAAATAGAAGGTGACTTAGCCTCATTTAGACACACTCATCTTCACACTTCTCTCTCTCTCCTCATTGATTAGGTATGGATATCGTGGGCCTCTCCCTCTCCACACGTCCGAAATTTCAGGAGAGCGAAATTTTAGGAGTCCGAAATGTCAGGTGACCGAATTTCTGGACAGTTTGACTAAGCGTTGACCAGCATGCGTTACCTCCTTTGGCTGCGTTTTTGTGAGGGCTATCTCTGTTTGGGCAGGTCGCATTTTTGGGCATAGAAATTGAGGCTAAACATTGACTGTTGACCAACGTTGACTGCAATTAGGGTTGACTGCAGGTGAGCTATTTGACTAGAATTTGACTATTTTGAGGGCTATTTTAGAGCGAAATTTCATGAGGCCGAAATTTTAGGAGACCTAATTTCTGGATAGTTTGACCAAGTATTGACATCCTTTGATTGTGTTCTTGTGAGGGCTATCTCTGTTTCGGCAAGCTGCGTTTTTGGGCACGTAAATCGAGGCTAAACATTCACTGTTGACCATCGTTCACTGCAGTTAGGGCTGACCGCAAGTGGGCAGTTTGACCAAACTTTGATTGGGCTGAATTTGACTGTTTTGAGGGTTGTTTTATCTTGCTATTTGGAGGTCGAATTGACTGAAGTTGATCGATGTTGAGGGACAAATTTGCCATTTTGACCAGCATTGACTTTTCTGGTTAAGGCTCTTTTGTTGTTGTTATAAATTATTAGATTTGTAAATTGTACTATCTCTCTCTCTGCCGAACTATTGAAGACTATAAGAAGAATTGATCAAGGGTTTCCCCACATAAGTGTTTGTCCTTGGTTGGTGTCACATCTTGTGTCCTCTTGTCTTCGCTCGTCTTCTACTGTTTATGTTTATGTTCTATCTGCATTTTACTATCATGTTGATGTGATTGCTAATCTGGATATTGATATTGTGCTAATAAAGAAATTGAAGTAAAATTGCTCTAAAGCATAGAACATACCATTGTTGCCTAAAATTAATATGGTATTAGAGTTGAGGTGAAGACAAAGCCCAAGCAAGAGTGAAAGAGAAATCACTAAAGACAGTTCGACAAGGACAAGCTCCATGATAAATCTGACTATCATGGATGGAAGATGCCTCTTGATTTGCCCTTGGAAGAAAAAGAAGCAATGGACTATGTGCAGGGTAAAATCCCTGAACCTCCTTCAAATGCGTCAGCCGCTACGAAGACCAAGTACAATAGGGTTGAAATCAAAGCAAAGAAGATTATCAGGGATTCCATTGACAAGCATCTGGTGGCCTACATCTTCGAATTGAAGACCTCCAAGGAGATCTATGACAGGTTGGTCAACATGTTCAAGGTTAGTAATGCTAATCGAATTCTATTTCTCAAGAATAAGTTGAAGGATATTAAGAAGGGCAAGGACGAGGACATTCAATCCTATTTATTGAGGATTACTGAAATCAAGAATGATCTACTCTTGATTGGAGATATCATTCCTGACAGGGAACTTACTCTCACCACCCTTGGAGGACTCCCACCTGAGTGGTATGTATTTAGAACCACCGTCCTCAACAATGATCGAATTACAGGGTTTGAAGAATTGATGTCGAGATGCATTCAAGAAGAAACAAGAATGGTGGAGCAAGAAATGCCTTTTAATAGAAGCAACCCCACTGCATTCTCCGCCCATGCGAAAAGGAGAAATAATGCAAAGGTCATTTCTATGGAAAGCCTGGATCTAAGCAAGGAAGGAAGGGCAGGTGCTTTGTTTGCAATAAGTTTGGCTACTATGCAAGGGAGTGTCCAAATAGAAGGGAATCATCGCATGATGATGATCACAATCATTCTAGGAGCAACTTCAACAACAATGATCAAAGGAATGGCAGGTCCAATGGCAAAGGAAAAAGGAATGCGGGACATCAAGGGAATGGTCGACCCTCCAAGAAATCAAGGAACTCTAGGCATGAAGAATCAAATGTTGTTAACAATAAGCAAAAATAGTACTATCTTATATC
The DNA here is from genome assembly GCA_000404065.3 of Pinus taeda. Lineage (NCBI taxonomy): Eukaryota > Viridiplantae > Streptophyta > Pinopsida > Pinales > Pinaceae > Pinus > Pinus taeda. The sequence continues at coordinate 108,804 of APFE031201471.1, forward strand.
GGCCTTCTTCGTTGCGTCTCCTTCGGACACTTTGGGAAATTGGCTGATTGAGAGTGGTGCCTCAAGGCTCTTCATCGGGTACAAGGAAGCCCTCTCTAATCTGATAGAAAAGGAGACAAACTTGGAGATCATCTTTGGAGACGATGCCACCTATCCCGTGAAGGGAGTGGGGAATGTTACCCTTCAATTGAATCAAGGTAACACTATTCATTTGCAAGAAGTACTATATGTACTTGATCTCAAGAAGAACCTGTTGTCCATTTTAGCCATGGAAGACAAAGGATTCAAGGTGGCTTTTATCGATGGAAAGGTACGTGTTTGGAAAAGAAATTATAAAGATTTACTCTTGGGTTCAGGGTTGACACTTTGTATCAAGTTGGAGGAAGTCCATTGGGAACCATGTCTTGTGACACATCTCTAGATTCTGAACTATGGTACTGAAGGTTTGCCCATCTTCATTATAAGGCCCTACCCGATGCGAGACAGATGGTGACAGGTATGCCCGAGTTCAAAGGAGATCACGAAGGAGTATGTCGAGGATGTGCTGAAGGAAAACTTACAAGGGGACCATTCCCCTCAAGTAATAGCAAGACCATAGATATATTGCAATTGATCCACTCCAACATATCTAGTATGATTCTCGTAAACTCTTTGGGAGGATACTTATATTATCTCACCTTTACGGATGAGTATTCTCGCAAGACCTAGATCTACTTCTTGAAGAAGAAGGATGAAGTGTTCACTTGGTTCCGACACTTCAAAGCCTTGATTGAAAACCAATCCGAGAAGAAAATCAAGATATTGAGGACTGATAATGGGACCGAGTACGAATCCAATGAATTCGAAGATTATTACAGAGAAGTTGGCATTAAGAGGGAGACTACAATGCCATACACTCCTGAGAAAAATGGTGTTGCTGAAAGGAAGAATCGCTCTATTGTAGAAGCAGTTCGTACCATGCTTCATGATCAAGGCCTTCCGAAGTTCCTATGGGATGAAGCTGCATATACTGTCGTGTATGTTCAAAACCGATGTCCTCATCAAGTAGTGGACTCCAAGACTCCCGAAGAAATGTTCACTAGTAAGAAACCCGATGTCTCTCATTTTAGAATTTTTGGAAGTCCCATATATTTTCATGTGCTGAAAGAGAAAACAAGCAAATTGGGTGCATCTAGGAAGAAAGGAATCTTTGTGGGCTATAGTGAAAATTCTAAGGGATATAGAATTTATGTGGCTGGTCAAAAGGAAGTTGAGATACGTCATGATATCACCTTCGACGAAGATATGGCCCTTAGGAAGATCAACAATCTTGCTATCCTAAGGAAGGACAAAGAAGTTGGCACCGGAAATTAGGATGCAAAAGAAGACGAAACGATGCTTGATGTTGATGAACCTATGGATCCTATTGATCCTCCTCCTCATGAGCCCTCCTTTAAAAGGAGACCCTCATGGCTTAGGGAGACTCTTGAAGATGCCAAGAGACACATTGTACCAAGGGGGGCTTTCCATGAAAGCAAGAAGCCGAACAAGTATCAAGGATATTTGATTGCCATGAGCACTATCATTCAAAATTAGCCTTCATCATTCGAAGAAGCCGTCAAGCATCAAGTATGGAAGGATGCTATGAATGAAGAATACGAGTCAATTATGAAGAATGATGTCTGGGATGTGGTCGCTAGACCCTAGGAAAAATCGGTTGTCACCTCTAAGTGGCTCTACAAAATCAAGCATGGAGCTGATGGAAGTGCGGACCCTCTCATTCACAAATGTAAGAGGGATTTGGCTTCTGAATTTGAGATGAAAGACCTAGGACTGATGCACTATTTCCTAGGGTTGGAGGTTTGGCAAAAGGCAGGTGAAATTTTCCTCTTAAGGAAACTATGTTGTGAAGATATTGGAAAGATTTGGGATGGTGGACTGCAAGCCTATGACTACTCCGATGGAACTTAACTTTAAGAAGTTATGTGGTATGTCGCTGGACCTGAATTAGGAAATGCTTCGAAGTGTAATCAACTCATAGGAGCACTGATGTTCTTGGTGAACTCCCTACTAGATATATGTTTTGCAGTTAACACATTGAGCCAATATATGGTTGAGCGTCATCATATAAATTGGATTGGTGCCAAGAATCTTCTGAGATATATTCGGGGCACAATCACTCATGGACTGAGATACACTATTGGAGATGTGAGGTTACGTGGTTATTTTGATGCTGATTGGGCTGGCTATGTGGTGGATCGCAAGAGCACTTCTAGATGTTGTTTTTCTTTGGGTTTTGTTCGATATCTTGGATGAGCAAGAAGCAAAAATCGATTGCTTTGAGCACCGCTGAGGCCGAATACATAGCTGCTAGTATGGCCTCCTGTGAAGCTATCTGGTTGAGGAAGCTCTTCAGTGAGTTGTTTGGACATGTATTAGATACCACCGTAATCTTCTGCGACAACTAGACTGGCATCCGATTATCAGAGAATCCCATGTTTCATGATCGCTCCAAGCATATAGATATCAGGTACCACTTTATCTGGGATATGGTACAACGAGGAGCAATAAGGCTCCATCACCTTGGGATTGATGATGACAAAGCCCTTGGGGAAGGTCAAGTTCTTGGCCTTTTGAGAACGACTTGGAGTCGTGGAGAGACCCTCTTATGAGGGTCCTATATGAGATGGACATTGAGCTCTAGGAGCTTTCGGTGGGGGGGGGGGGGGGGGGGTGGCTTAGGGTACTTCTTGGAGCGGTGAGCAACCATAGGGTGAGTGGTTCAACCTTCCCCTAGTGGTTTGTTGTGTACAGGGTTAGTGGTTCATCCTTCCCTTGTGATACCCCTTGTCGACATGTAGGCAGGACGAGTGGTTCATCCTTCCCCTGCTAGGACATCCTACCCATGCAGTTTAGGACTCATGGGAAGTACCTCTCATCTAGAAAATGAGTAGGGAAATGAGGATAGGGACCATAGTACTATCGATGGATGCATCGTGTACTATACTACCCCCTAAGCTAGATTGATTGGAATCAATTGGAACTGACTTTGGGTCAGTAAGAGTGGTATGAGACACTCTCCTTTGATTGGAACTAACTTCGGGTCAGTAGAGAATGGTATGATACATTCTCGATCACTTCTTTTTCTTCATAGTTCAGCAAAGCAGAGAAGAGCAGTGTAGAACAGTGCATTGATGGCAGAGATAGTACAAATTGGCAGATGGAGTTCTCCCTAGTTGAGAGGGAGTGTTAAAATTGGCAACTAGCGCCAAACTCCACATGGGTCATTTTATTTATGACATCTGATATTTTTCTTGGATTCCTCTCTCTGACAGGTGCAAGATTGATCTAAAGATCATCTGATTCTGATATGTACAAATGAAGTTATGAATTTATTTTGATTATGGTCAAATTGTCAAGGCCGGCCAGCAAATTTATGTAGGCTCAAAAGCCCAACAATCACGTCTATTTATCCTCAACGTTGCATATAAATAAAAGGTGACTTAGCCTCATTTAGACACACTCATCTTCACACTTCTCTCTTTCTCTCTCCTCATTGATTGGGTATGAATTTCTGGACCTCTCTCTCTCCACACGTCCAAAATTTCAGGAGAGCGAAATTTCAGGGGACCAAATTTGTGGATAGTTTGACCAAGTGTTGACCTCCTTCGACTGTGTTTTTGTGAGGGCTATCTCTGTTTGGGCAGACCGCATTTATGGGCACAAAAATTGAGGCTAAACATTGTCTTTTGACTAACATTGAGTGCAACTAGGGCTGACTGTAGGTGGGTTGTTTGATTGGGCTGAATTTGACTATTTTGAGGGTTGTTTTATCTTGCTGTTTGAAGTTATGAATTTATTTTGATTATGGTCAAATTGTCAAGGCCGGCCAGCAAATTTATGTAGGCTTAGAAGCCCAACAATCACGTCTGTTTATCCTCAACGTTGCATATAAATAAAAGGTGACTTAGCCTCATTTAGACACACTCATCTTCACACTTCTCTCTTTCTCTCTCCTCATTGATTGGGTATGAATTTCTGGACCTCTCTCTCTCCACACGTCCAAAATTTCAGGAGAGCGAAATTTCAGGGGACCAAATTTGTGGATAGTTTGACCAAGCGTTGACCTCCTTCGACTGTGTTTTTGTGAGGGCTATCTCTGTTTGGGCAGGCCGCATTTATGGGCACAAAAATTGAGGCTAAACATTGTCTTTTGACTAACATTGAGTGCAACTAGGGCTGACTGTAGGTGGTTTGTTTGATTGGGCTGAATTTGACTATTTTGAGGGTTGTTTTATCTTGCTGTTTGGAGGCCGAAGTTGACTGATTTATTGAGGGTCAAATTTGCTCTGCTGGTCAGCGTTGACTTTTCTGGTTAGGGCTCTTTTGTTGTTATAAATTATCAGATTTGTAAATTGTACTATCTCTCTCTTTGCTAAACTATTGAAGACTATAAGAAGAATTGATCAAGGGTTTCCCTACATTGGGGTTTGTTCCTGGCTAGTGCCAAATCTTGTGTCCTCTTGTCTTGGCTTGTCTTGGCTTGTCTTATATTGTTTATGTTTATGTTCTATATGCATTTTACTATCATGTTGATGTGATTGCTAATCTGGATATTGTTATTGAGCTAATAAAGAAATTGAAGTAAAATTGCTCTAAAGCATAAAACATACCATTGTTGCCTAAAATTAACTTCTTTTTATGAGAACCAGATTTCCCAAACTTTCATTTTCTCTTACCCATGTTTGCAAATGCTTGAAGTTGTTCACCTGGTCCCACATTGCTCTTTGCTTTCAACCTGGTTTCTTCAATTTTACACAATGACCAAAGTTCATTGAATGGGGTGGCTTTTTTCTTTCCAAAGATGCTAGATGTGAAGTTTACCCATTCCTCGTGAAGTGCATTGAGCACTGTGGTGCACATTTCTTTATCGGATATTATTTCTCCCAACTCTTGTAGTTGGTCTCTTATTTCCGACACCTTCATAAAATATGGGGCTATTCCATCTACCTTTGAGATCTTCATTTTGTATAGTTCGTTCCTCAAAGATATCACTTCTCCTGTAGTACATATGGAAAACAATTTTATTAACTTGTCATATATTTCTTTTGATGTCTCCAACTTTGATACATAAGGTATGAGGGGATTCTTGATGGATTCAATGAGAATCCCTTGAGCCCTTACTCCCCCATTCATATACTTTGCTAGAGCTTGAGTGTTTTCCTTTGGAGGCTTAGTAATTGATCCCTTAACATGTTCAATGACTTCATTTTCTATGAGGATCAAATCTGTCCTCTTCTTCCATGCAAGAAAGTTTGGTGACCGGATCAATTTGTTGCTTTCCTTGCAAAATGAAGTCATTTTGACAGCAAATTCAGTCATAAAGACAAAGGTACTTGTCGAGTGAAGATGCTCCTTGATGACAATATCTTCAACTTGATGCCTTCTTGACTTTGATGATGATGTTGATATTGATAATAGAAGATGTCTTCCATCAAAAGTGATCCTTCAAAGAGAGGGAGATCACCTTGATTCCTTGATGACAATGACAACACCTCTTCTTGCTTCCCTTGAATGTAGAGACTTCAAGATGCTTCATTGAGTAGTCCTTGTTTAAGTGGAGGTAGGGTCCTGTAGATCTTATCTTTGTGATGATGATGTGAGCTTCTCAAGAATGTTTCAAGTGTATAACCCTTCTTTGGATGAGCTAGGGTCCTTCTTGATGATTGATGCTCTTGATGATCTTCTAGTGCTTTGGCCCGTGAGTGTCCTTCTTTAAGTTGCCTTTCCTTGATATAATCATCTTAGCTCTGATACCATGTTGAGAAATCTAGGACAACTAGATTGTGTGATTTCTCTTGCTTTGATAACTGCTTGTGATGTATTTTTGCTTATCTTAGTTAGATTCTTCTTCAAGTTAATTGTTATTGTGTTCTTTTCATCAAACAACTACTAAACCATAAAGAATAGTGAGACAAGAGGACATAATATATAGACGATCAACCAGGGCCAAAACCTCTCCAGTTGGGAGGAAAACGTACAAGAATTCTTCTCTTCTTATAAAATCTTTAATTGACGAGTTACATGACTTATGACCCTTGATTAAGACCTTGCAAGACCAAGTCCCTTGACGAGCTCTCTTTCTAGTAGTTTCTCAACAACTTCGGCAATTTCGACCTCCAACAAATTCTTCTGCCCAACAAATTCTTTTGTAACTTTGATCCCTCCAGCAGATTCTTCTACTACTATGTCCAATAGATTCTACTGTAACATTGACCTCTCCAACACATTCACAGCTTTGATCTTTCAAAGCTTCGACCTAGCTTCAATGAAGCTTAACAACTTCGATGTAGCTTCGATGCAACTTCACAGCTTCAGAGTTTCAACCTAGATGCAACTTCATAGCTTCGATGCAACTTCAAAATTTTGTCTTGCCTGGTAACTGTAGAAACCCTAACACAAGAGAGAGAGACCCAAAACTTCGATCTTGTTCTTCTTCTTCTTCATTCATTTTTAGCTTCTATTTTGAAGAGATCAAACTTGCTTAAGAGTGTGCCTAAATGAGGTTGATTTCCTTATATATAGGCTTTTTAGGGGTACGAATTGCTATCTTTAGGCCAACTTGCCCCTTCATGTAGGCCGACTTGATCTTTGCACCGTGACGAGGTCTTGGAGGGTCGTTTTGACTTTATTTTGAATCAAATAATGTTTTCTTTACAATATGTAACCTGCCCAAAAGGGTATTTCATACATGATAATGACTCAATTGATTGTAGACTCAATGACAAGCCCTAGAAGCACTCAATGGGTGCTTGACCTAAAAATAAATCTCCCTTGAGCATGAAACCCATGCCTCATGCATAACGATAATAAATTTATTTTTCTTTTTTCATTAAATACATAAAATCATGATTACATATGTCATTATGAATACCGAACCTAGTTACATATTTTAACACAAAGGGGTCTTACATGTATGACAATGACTTTTTTGACTTCATATTTTTATGACAAACCTAGAAGCACTCAGTGGGGACCTACAAATAAATTTATCTTGAGCATGAAACTCATGCATCGAGAATAACAATAATGATTTTTTATTTTTATTTTTATTTTTATTTTTATTTTTATTTTTTTTATTCTTTATGACAAACCTAGAAGCACTCAATGAGGACCTACAAATAAATTTATCTTGAGCATGAAACTCATGCATCGAAAATAACAATAATAAACTTTTTTCTTTTATATCAAATATATAAAATCATGATTATTATAGACATTATGAAGACCGAACCTAGTTACACATTTCAACACTCCCTCTTAACCAGTGAGGTATTCATAATCCATACATGGTACTTGGACATTCTTCCACTGAAGAATTCTCATAAGAAGAGTCGGATTGGTAAGGCATCTCATAAGCTATTTTCTCATCTTATACCAGTGCATCTTATCATACCAACCAACATTGTCACATAACAAGGCCTCGACTAATAACTCTATCTCTCCAGAAGATCAAATCTCAATTTTGGCGAGACAATGACTGATAGACACCATCATCATTGTCTCTCAAGGCACATACCCCATCCGGATGTTCACAAGGTGTATCCTTTTAGTACCATTCCTATCTTGGAATAACACATCTTCAATAAATTTCCTCTTCGCCTACTCTTACCTATTGGATGCCCTACCACATCTTTAAAGAGTATTGGAAACCAGATGCTTACCCAATCCTCCATTCTTTCTTCATAACATGAAGACAAAAATGATATGCCTTTCTCTCCCTCATGGCCTTCACTAAGACTTATGGTTGTTAGTCTTGATCTAGTGCATGACACATGAAGTAGAGAACCATATCCGTCTCTCCCTCTTAACCAGGCAAGATCTAATCATTCCTATACAAGGAATATACCCAAGCGCACTCTTAACCGGGGACTTTCCCAAGCTCCCTCTCAACTAGGGACTTGTTTCGAACAACAACTCTCTGCTCTTTGGTGGAGATCATGGTACTATCAGTTGCTTGTAGGGCTTCTCTTTTCGATGTCATTCAACTTCTTCATCATGTAGCCTTCATCTTCTAGATCTTCTTCATAGGGCATCGACCATCTTCTTTATCACTTTCCTTCAACGAACCATAGTGTTGAATCAATAGTCATGTCATCCTTCTCTTCATCAGAAAGTGATCATCTAGTCCACATATGGCTTTTCTTCATACAACTACCTCTTCCAAGTCATGTTTCTTTTAGGATCTTCCATCCAATTACATGAGTACTAGTTTTAGGTGACATCTGCAAGTCTCTTTTGGTAGCCTTGTTTCAACCCAACTAGATGTTTTCAAAAATCAAATCAAAATTACCTTTTTATGATGTCCTTTCATCATGACATCAACTTCTAGCAACATCAACATCCTGCACATGTATGACTCCATCTTCAAGATATTCAATATCAGTGGTCTCTTTCATTTTTAGACTTTATTAGGGTCCTCATGCCTTCTCCATGGAGATGTGATAGCTAATTCTTCTAGTTATCAGATGTTGATCACTTATCTTTATCTTACCTGACTATAGTTGCATCTTTCATGAACTCTTCTTCCTTTCTTCACGTATTGCTTTCTTATGGATCTTCTTTACATGGTTCTTTCAACATAGGAACAGTGATTGTTAACCACCTCATATTCCATATGAGGTCATATTATGTTGACTTCATCTTATGAATATGTAGAAGAGTCCTAGGCACATTGTGTGCATGCCTTCATGCATCATTCTAATGGAAGAGAACCTTCTTCTTTGATCATGCTCATGAGATAGAGCAATTCAACCATGCTATCTGCAACTATATGATGACACGACTTTATCTATTAAATATATACATACCATTTCTTTCTTTTGGTCATCTAGACTTCCTTCTAGCAACTTCTTTTTCTTGCTTGAAGATGAAAGTACTTCAACCAATTCAACATGTTGCACTCCTTTGTCACCATACCATCATTCTTCTAAATAATGGATTCCACACTAGGTGGAATGTAGACAATCAACAAGACACTTGCTTCTTCCAAGTAGAGGTGAACCTTCTCATATAGATTCTAGTGGAGGATCTCAATGATCCTCATTTTGCAAATGCTCCTTTCTAATAATGATAATGTATGATGACCTTTCTTTATCTTCTATCTTGCTAGATGACTTTCTTCGAACCATATATACTGCTACTTCGGTTGTCTTTATATGCTTCCAATGAAGATGCCATTTCTATCATGGTGAATGCTATAGCCATATAGACTTTCTACTTCAGCTATCCTTCCATGCTTCTATGATGATGTCATCTCTTTCTTGCTATAATGCATCCTATCATTCTTGTGATTCTTTCTATCCTCTTTATAATTGAAAAGAACTAAATGAAGGAGATTATCTCAGTCATAGGAGAGATCATTCACTTCCTCCTCCTTTGATTTCTTCTTTTCTGTTTCTTCCACTTCTTTTGTAACATGGGCTTCATTTATTTCCTTTCTCTTCTTGTTGTCCTTCTTGAGTTTGGGACAATTCCTTTTAAAGTGGCTGTATTCATTACACTCATAGCATTGTATCTTTGACATATTGATCTTCTTCTTTTGCTAAGGATCAAACTTTCCTTTTCTCTTGGCCATGGCAACATATGCTTGAATTTGTTCATTTGATTCAACACTACTTTTTGCATTCAACCTAGTTTCTTCAATCTTACATAATGACCAAAGTTCACTGAATGGAGTGGCTTCCTTCTTTCCATAGATATTTGATACAAAGTTGCCTTATTCACTAGGTAGTGCATTGAGCACAACGATGGTAATTTCTTTATCAAACATTATTTCTCCTAATTCTTGAAGTTGATCTCTTATTTGTGACACCTTCTATCCCTTCTTCTTTTGATACATTCATCTTACATAGCTTGGTTCTCAATGATATAACTTCCCCTGGAGTGCTTACGGAGAACAATTCTACCAGCTTATCATAAATTTCTTTCAAGTTCTCAAACTTTGCTAAATAAGGGATGAGGGAATCCTTGATTGATTCTGTGAGGATTCTTTGAGCCTAATCAATGAATGAATTGAATTAATTTTCATGAGCAAAATGAAGTTCAATAAGTAATACAGAGATATTTACAGAATAGAAACATCAAGTTTCTATTAGGAAATAGAAACAACCAGTTTCATCTAAGAAATTGCTAAAATGATAAAAATAGCAATGACTAATAAGAATGAGCATTAAACACTAAATAACATTATTATAATACCCTCCCTTAATGCTCAATCTATTTACAACACTGATAGACCCTCTGAATTTTACAAACTTATCAGGACCAAGAGGCTTGGTGAAGATGTCTGTGTGCTGCTCCGTTGTGGGAACACATCACAACTAAATGGATCTGTCTTCAACAAGCTGGCGAATGTAGTGGCAATGGGTTTCCACATGCTTTTTTGGTTCATGAAAGACTGGATTTTTGGCAAGTTTGAGCACTCCCTGATTATCATAGAACAAGGGAGTAGGACCTGTCTGGAAAACATGCATATCCGCAAGCATATGTCGAAGCCAAACTACCTCAAAAGATGCCTTAACTGCTCCCAGATACTCTGCTTCTGTTGAGGAGAGAACCACTACTTTCTGCTTCTTACTAGTCCAGGTGACAACACCGGATCCTAGACTAAACACATACCCAGCTGTAGATTTACGGTCATCAACCGAACCGGCCCAGTCAGAATCTGTGTAACCACTGAGTATAGGATCGAAACTTCGAGTGTATAGGAGTCCATGATCAAGAGTGCAATGCACGTAACGTAGTACACGCTTTGTTGCTATCCAATGATCAACCTTAGGAGCTGACATGCAGCGGGAAATGTAACTCACTGCAAAACTGATGTCAAGTCTAGTGGCAGTAAGGTAGATGAGGCTGCCCACTAATTGCCTGAATAAAGTTTCATCCACAAGGGAGGAGGATGACTGAGCTGAAAGTTTGAGCCTTGGTTCCATAGGAGTCGTGGCTGGTTTGCAATCTTGCATTCTAAACCTATCCACAAGATTTTTGGCATACTTGGATTGAGAGAGAAAGATGTTGTTCTCAGTCTGCCAGATTTCAACCCCCAGACAGTAATGAAGAAGTCCCAAGTCTGTCATATCAAAGGTGCTACAGAAGTCTTGTTTGATCCCATGGATCAAATGTGCAGAGCTGCCAGTGATGATAAGGTATCCACATAGACAACCACAAACAAAATATCATCACTAGTATGCTTGATATACAGGTTGGCATCAGATGGGCTCCACTGAAAGCCATGATCTGTCAAGTACTGATCAATTTTCATGTTCCAAACCCGAGGAGCTTGTTTCAATCCATAGAGTGCTTTAATCAATCTACACACTCCCTGTTCTTGACCGACAACCTTGAATCCTGGAGGCTGCGTAATGTAGACTTCTTCCTGTAAGTCACCATTTAGGAAAGAACTCTTAACATCCATCTCATGAACTTTCCAATTGAACTGAGCTACTAGGGCAAGGACAAGTCGTATGGTACTCATCTTGGTTGTAGGAGCAGAGGTCTCCTCATAGTCGATGCCTTCCTTATGTGAGAACCCTCGAGCAACAAGACGAGCTTTATACTTGTCTAGGGTTCCGTCGCTTTGTATTGCACTTTATACACCCATTTGCAGCTGATGGGCTTTTTCCCTGTAGGAAGATCAGAAAGGGTCCACATGTGATTCTTCTGAAGACTTTGGAATTCAGATTCCATAGCCTGTTCCCACTTAGATGTACCCTTAGCCTCTGAATAGGTTTGAGGTTCAAAAATACTGTGCAGGTTAGCCATAAGAGCAAAATTTATTGTAGACTGTTGTTTGCTCTTATGTCTAGAAGTTCTACCTTCAAGGAGCTCATTATCCTGGAGCTCACCAATGGTTTTAGCCCACCATTTAGGCCGGAGAGTAGAGGAACCAATATGAGGAGGAGGTGGAAAAGGCTCAGGAACAATAGGAGTAGCAAGAGGAGGGTTATTTTCTAGAGGAAGCTCAGGTAGTATATTATCAAATACTAACGCTGCATCATCCCTCCCATCAGGTGGACCTACTGGAAGAACACTGTGAGGCTGATTCTCAAAATACTATTTAGAAGGAGAAGACTGAAAGAATCCTCTGTCTTCATCAAATACTACATCCTGATTGAAGCTAAGACGACCAGTGGCTATATCTATCAGCCTATAGGCCTTGTGATGATCACTGTACCCTGCCATCATGAGTTTCTGGCTTTTGGAATCCAACTTGGAGCGCTTAGCAGCTGGAATCCAAACATATGCAACCAAGCCAAATACTTTGAGGTGACTGATCTTAGGCTTACGACTAGGCCAAACCTCTTCGGGAGTCTTCCCCTTAATAGCTTGAGTAGGTGATCGGTTAAGAAGATAGACAGCAGTAAATACTGCTTTAGCCCTGAATTTGTTCGGAACACTCCTGTGTTGTAACATGGAACGAGCCATTTCAACAACTGTACGGTTGCGGCGTTCGACAATACTGTTTTGCTGAGGAGTTTAGGGTGTAGTTAACTGGCATTTGATGCCATGAGTATCACAGAAGTTGGAAAAAGTAGAAGAACAAAATTTCCCCCCCCCCCCGCCCCCCGTATCTTGTCCTAAGAGTCATGATATTACAGGCATACTCTTTTTCAACTAAGGTTTTAAACTTCTGAAAGGTACTTGTTGGACACCTAATCCTGAATGGGTTAGTGTGGAAGTCGAATGGACAAAAGCAGTCCAAGAGACCTTGGGATGTGAATCCCAACGGTCACCACATGTACTCTAAATGTATATCAAATTGTTAATAAAATCGAATTGCATGTTTTATCTTTCATATCTTTCTTGCTCCCCATGTGTGTTTAACATGGTATCAGAGCGGATGATTGCTGGTCATGCTCCAATTTGAGCCACTTGTTTTTGTGGTCTCTATATATGGTTCTGCGTTACCTGACCTCTACCGCACTGCACATCTGTTTCTCTGTTTGGCATATACCATTTATAAAACCTGCGCCCTGCTCTTCTATTGCACTGTCATCCTGACTTGACATTGAAACGTTTGAGCGTTGTTCTGACCACCTCCTCTGTCCTTCCAGCGCTGCTCTGCCTCTATTCTTTTCGAGCGCTGTCTCTGCCTGAACTCTGCTCTGCCTCTATTCTTTTCCAGCGCTGTCTCTGCCCAAACGCCGCTCTCCCTCTATTCAACAGAAGTTGCTTTGCGCTAATTCGTATTTTGAAACTCGTTTTGCTCCTCTAGAGATGGAGTGAAGTTTGGACGCAACTCAACAGAACTTGAATCGAGTTGATTCGGATTCGGTTGATGCTCGTGAGAATAACCAGAATGCACAGTGTCCATTGAAGAAAATGGCTCCGGTGTTTGAGTATCAGCTTCATCCGATGGAACTGCAATGGTTTGTGACCCGAATGCATTTGGATAATCGGATGAACCAAGAGGTTTCAGTATTCTTGCTTTTCTTTTAAGGATTCAATACTTCAAAAATTATTCACCTAGCCTGAGGTTTAGGCATGCTGATGCGCTCGATGGCAAAGGATTCTTCCCAAATGACGATGCTTCGTGGCTCTTGTTTATCTTGTGGGATATTTTCTCCTTGCAGCAGTTCCTGCTTGCAACAGTAAACAGTTAATGGCTTCATAATATTCCAAACAAAGATGTGGGGCTTGACAACATTACAGTGTATTGTATGACTAGTATCACTAGCATGAGGTATGACTATGGTATGGCTCTTACGTCATGAGGAATGACTATGGATCTTATTCTCCGAGATCTGTATTACTCTCTCAGTAGCATCGAATACAGTGGCACGCAATATAATGGCTCGATGTATATGCTCTGTGGCTTGATATGATCGACAAAGGCTCATTGTGGCTTGTTTATATATATATCAGTAGCTTTTTATATGATTCGTTGTAGCTAGAAATATTCTCAAACGCTAGATTTATGTGGTTCTATAGCTTGTATGGCATCTCTGTAGCTCAGGTTGATTAGATCGTCTGGAAGATCGTACGGCACCTCACTTGAGAATAGGCATATAACTGAGTGACAAGTATAACCCGCATTCTGCTATGGTATGGTCTGCTTTTCTCCAAGTAAGGGATTGCATTTTTTTATGATAAGGTCCGCAATTTCCAAGGCTCGCAGGCCCTCAATTCTTTGAGCTTGCATACCGTGAAGCTCACACCATTGGCTCACATACTCTGTGCCATGACTAGCATTTAACAAGTGTTTGTCTTCATCCCTAGAGCTCTTAATCTGCAAGTTTGTCTTCATCACTAGAACTCTTGAATCTGCAAGTTCTTTCACTCTACGAGAATAAATTGATAGGCCCCGGCGCCACCCGGTGTTGTCAATCACGAATAATTTGCTCAGCACGACTCTTCCTGAGGATCTCGAAATCTCGGACAATGAGATTGACGGTTCAATGAGGGCCACAACGTTAGTGAACTATTAGTGGGGATTTTCTGGGCGTTGTAACTATCAGTAGTGAAAGCCATAAATCGCATAAATTTCTATGGTTCTCATTCATATCACCATGGATCGTTTCTATCACATATGACTCGATCTTTTACTTTGTGACTAGACGTGGATCATATCTGGCCGATGCTTTGACAATAAAAATAAACTGTTGCAATGGATGGCCACGAGATAGTGGTCATTGTGCGTGAGTGGCAGGAACATCAATTCATCTTACTAAACGTATCATGTAAGCATTAAAATGATTGGCGCATAAGTAATTGGATGAGATTTGTACACTGTGCAAGCTGAACCTCGACAGTGTGGATGAAACCCCATATTGAGTTATGTACGCAGATTTGTGGAAGCATTGCATTTTATATTGTGTTGGTAACTCCTGCGTTTGGTGAATGTTGACTGTGTCTGGTGTGAATACATCAAATTGACTGTGTATGCATTGGTATACTTCTCTTTGTTGAGTATGTGATGCGGTGAGCTCTTATTAATGTTGGAGATCGATTTGGTATGAGTCTCTTCGTATTCCAGCACACATAGTATCTTGAAGGATAAATATAGTAAGAACCTTCTTGTTAATGGCAACACGCAGGGCTAGCAGCCACTAGGCAGCCTGAGAAAAGTGATGCGAATGGTCGTTGGCGTCCATGGTTTTTTCAACATTGTTGTCAACATAATATATATTTTGGCAGCCAGTAATAAGCTGGTATCAAGCTGGTATTCAGGCCCATATACCGTGCTCCCATGATTTTCTTATTGTCATATTTCAATATGATTTGGAGAAGTTCGAACCACACCTCACCAAGGGAGATTTGTTATTGACTGTGGAATAGTTTTGGCTAGTCTTTGCATCAGATTTGGATTTTTGATTAAAATGCTCCATTTTTTAAGAAGCTTGAAATATCTTTCCAAGAAGCTTTTAGCTTTCTGAGGAACTCAAAGTATCATTAAGGCACTGCATTTTTTTTTTTGGGAAAATGGATCAAATTGGTGAAGTATTAGAGTTTTTGAAAACTCTAATACAATCTACTTCTAATGACACATTCCAAATCAGCAAAGGCTCTCTCTCAAGAATTCAGACATGTCTACAATATGCTCAAGAAAAGATTGATTTTTTGCAGCTTGAATCACAGCTACAGCAAGAAGAGCTACATCAAAATAGACACCATTCTGAACCTGTTCTTGTTCAGAACATTTAGACAACCACCCATCAACAGCATGTTAATAATGTTACAGTTCATTGAGATTTAGTACCAAACAAAGCAGCAAGGTTACATGCAGATGCAGAAGTTCAGTCTGCACTTCCCAAGCCCATCATCAGACCTTGGGAATAACTTGTCCACAACAAGCACATAACTGGTCTTGGATATGACAAGGACTTGTCCTTTCATATTCCAGACTACGCCAAGCCCATTCAGTTTCAAAGTGCTGGATTCATTCATGACAGTTCACCTGCTCCTCATGATAGTTCAGCTCCAGATGTTCCGGACTCTGCTCCTCTTCCACAGCAACAACAACAACAACAGATCGTGAAATGCCAACATCGTGATCGAGTTGGCCATTTGAAAGATCATTGTTTTGATCTTCATCCATGTAAGCACTGTCATAAAACCACCCATTCTTCAAACAGATGCTTCAACAACAAACGTCCTACAAGAACAAAGATTCATCTAGGATGGATCGCTT
>APFE031201471.1:124994-200948 GCA_000404065.3 Pinus taeda
GGACACCTAATCCTAAATGGGTTAGTGTGGAAGTCGAATGGACAAAAGCAGTCCAAGAGACCTTGGGATGTGAATCCCAATGGTCACCACATGTACTATAAATGTATATCAAATTGTTAATAAAATCGAATTGCATGTTTTATCTTTCATATCTTTCTTGCTCCCCATGTGTGTTTAACAGTACTAAATACATCATATTTATATTTTAGAAAATACACCCACATCTTTCTACTGAAATCATCTACAATAAGCAAAAAATATTTGCAACCAGTAATAGAAGATGTATTCATAGGACCACAAATATGAGCATGAATTAACTGGAGTACCTTAGATGCGTGCCAAGATTCTCCATCCTTGAATGAAAGCCAATGTTGCTTGCTAGCTTCACAGGCACTACATACTCCCAACTGCTGAGTCTGAATATTAGGTAAACCTGACACAAGTCCCTTCTAAGAGAGATGAGAGAGATACTACATGTTTAGATGCCCATATCGCTGATGCCATAGAGTGCTGATGGGAGAAACACGAGCTACTAGGGCCACTTCTGGAGAATCACATGTGTCAAGAACCCTGTATAGACCATGATCCTCTAGGCCAACAACAACCGTAAGACTAGTCTCCCTGTCGATGATGGAGCACTTGTGCGCACTGAACACTACATCAAGTTGAGGAGAGTTCCTCATAATCTGGCCGACAGAGAACAAATTAATTTCCATACCAGGAACATAGTACACATTCAGGAAGATGAGTGTGCGCCCACCAGACTAGATCTGAACTGTACCTCAGCCAACCACTGTGTACTTTTCACCTTCGTCAAATACCACAGAATCACTGAAAGGTGAGAAGTTAATAAACCAGTCACGCCTGTGAGAGAAATGGCGTGATGCACCACAGTGAATGTACCAGGCAGAAGATGGGACATGATCTGAAGACCTTTTAGCCATAAAGGTGTAAAAGGCAGTTCTGCCTACTCGGAATGTTCTGCAACATTCGCTATCTGACGGGGCCCTCCTTGTTTCTTCTGTTCAGAAGCAATCCTTTATTGGCGATCTTTCTTCATGTGGCTGAACTTGTAACAGTGATTACACTGCACACTTTTTTTCCTAGCCGGATCAAAAAGCTAAGAAGAACCTTTCTGCTGAAAGGATTGAGAGGACTGATATTTGGCAGCAAAATCATTTTCTGAGGCTGATGAAGCACCACTACCAAACTGTTGTTTCCAATGATCTTGCTGCAGGAGTTTGGTGCATAAATCTGGAAACTTCAGATCAACATTTGTGTTGGTAATGTTGAGTGTTTCCATGAAGTGTTCATAAGATTTTGGTAGACTTTTGAGAGTGATGACTACCATATCTTCTTCCTCCATGGTCCGACCAATGGCTTTGAGCTGATCTCGAATGTCTTTAATTTTGTTAAGATGTCCCTGTAAAGACATATGTTCGTCCATCATGATGAAGAACAACTGATTCTTGAGAAAGAAAGCTCTGCTCTTGTCAGATGTCTCTTGCAGTGCCTTCAAATGTTTGCCAGATCTTTGCAGCTGTCTTGCCAGAAGGAATCTGTGGTAACTGATCATCAATCACAGAGAGCTTGAGAAGCATAACGGCCTCTCGATTTCGATCATCAAACTTATCTTGATCGGTGCCAGTTGTACCAGGACGGAGCTCTTTGTTCAGAACAAGCTGATCAAGACGCCTATATTCAAAAATAGTCAACGTTCTCTGAGGTCTAAAGGCTTGACATTTGATTTGTTTGCAAAGTATACTACTCTATCTATGTTGTCACTGAGGTCTTGAAAGAAGTCTTTCCGAAAAGTTATATGACTTTTTGCACTTGTATCAAGCATCCATGCATCTCTTTAAGAAGCGAGGTATGAAACAAAATTTCTGTTACTCCAACATTGCAATGGGCAACAATATAATGAGCAGATCAGGTGGTTTACGTTTTGGTGGATCAGATGTTTTACCTTTGGCTTCTTTCTAGTTTTGATTGTCTTTGATTTTTTCTCCTAGGGGATTTTGCATGTTGTCACATCATGTCCATCTCTGTTGCAATGAATGCAGTGAAGATCAAATCTTTCTCTTTTAATAGTTTTACACCCCCCACCTTCAAATTTCTTTATTCCACGTGCTCATTTCCTGCCACTTCTTTTAGGAGAATCATGTGACTGATTCTTCTATTTCTGAGCAAGGAACACTACTTCTTCGGAGGATGGAGTTGTTGTCTTCCTTTTTCCCAAAGCTTTCTCTTGATCTGTAAACTTATCCACAAGAGTAAAAATAATGGCCTTGAATTGCACACTAGCTTGTAGGGATTCAAGATAATGAGAGTATGTGGGATAGAGGGCCTTGACAAAGATTGTGAGAGGAATGTCCATCTGAACTCCAATGGCATTTCCATCATGCATGATGGCTCTAATTTCTGAGGCTAGGACTAGGGAGTCATCATCTTGCAACTGAAGGTTGAAGAGGTTGATCATTAAATGAACGACTTCCAATTATGAGTGTGAGTCATATAAATCCTGACTTGTAATTGACACTATGCGACGAATCACCTCTTCAATTACAGAAGCAACAAGTAACTATGCGACGAGTCACCTCTTCAATTACATAAGCAACAAGTAACTATGCGATGAATCACCTCTTCAATTACAGAAGCTTTCTCTTGATCTGTAAACTTATCCACAAGAGTAAAAAATAATGGTCTTGAATTGCACACTAGCTTGTAGGGATTCAAGATAGTGAGAGTATGTGGGATAGAGGGCCTTGACAAAGGTTGTGAGAGGAATGTCCATCTGAACTCCAATGGCATTTACATCATGCATGATGGCTCTAATTTTTGAGGCTAGGACTAAGGGTCATCATCTTGCAACTGAAGGTTGAAGAGGTTGATCATTAATTGAACGACTTCCAATTATGAGTGTGAGTCATATAAATCCTGACTTGTAATTGAAACTATGCGACGAATCACCTCTTCGATTACAAAAGCAACAAGTAGGGCTTGACAGATGCATTATCATCCTCTCCTTCATAGACGCCTTTCTGCAAGTCATTAAAAATGAGGGTATTCTTGATCTTTCTAGACCATTCTTTGTAGTTCTCCTTGCCAGTTAGCATTACGCCGATAATGGGGATGAGGGAATGCATCTATGAATCACTGTGCTAATAATAATTTCTCTCTCCTTGAACGTTACACTTCAATAACTCTTGAATCTCCTCTTGGGAAGGCAGTTTATCAGAATCTGTTAGAAATAAAGTAATGGGGCCTTGGCCGACTTGTAACAAATAGATTTTTGGTCCTATTACTGCTCAATCTAGTAGGGGTCCTGTTAAATTTTCTTAGGGCTATATTGTTCTTTGCTTTGATAATTGCATTTCATCATTGCATATTAAATTCACCCCATACCATCATATCATTATTCAGTTTTACAACATTATTCAACAACATATGCAATTATATAGATAGAACAACATCATCATCAATGCAACGGAACATAAAGGAACAATAAAAGAAAATCATTCACACATGGAGTCATTACAATTGGCCAGAGACCAGGGCAAAACCCACTACAAGGAAAGCCCTTTCAAACTCTTCTTATTATTAGATTGTCATTGAATGATTCAACAAGAGAGAGAGTACAATGATCCATATCTTCAACAATAATCCTATCCAGCAAAGTCAACTAAACATTACCCAGGAGATGAACCCAAGAATGCTAATAATCAAAACCCTGATTCAGAAGCCTGCGATTAATTGTCTATTGTCACTACCTGTGGTCAACTGTCGAACTCTACGATCAACTGACGAAAACTTTTGTCAACTGTAAAATTCAAACCCTAGGTCTCAACTGCATAGAGAGAGAGAGTCGTGCGTGCAGTTGAAACCCTTCAATTACATGCATAGGCTTACGATTACAAACTTACAACCGGAAATTCCTTGTGGCATGTATGCGACTAGGAACCAAAAACCCTATAACACACGTGCGAGCTTTGGACCCTGTAATTTCGGACCTATGTGAACCAATCTTCGTGAACTGGCTCAAACCTGTGTGAACCAAAACCAAAGAGAGAATAGAAGAATGCTTCGTGATGATCTCCAAATGAGGTTGAGGCCACCTTCCAAGAGTGTCCAATTTGCTTTAGGGCTGCCCTAATCAAATGTGCACATTGGGATTTTCTTCAAAAGTATTCTTTCCTTGGTCTGAATTGAATGCTTCAATAATCAAGTTATAATAGTCAAAATTTGTCCTCTCAAAAAGAGGAATTTCGTCCCATGGTTGGAATTTGTTAAACACACATGGGCAACAAGAATAATTTGAAAGATAAAACATGAGAATACATTTTTATTAACAACTGATATACATTTATAGTACATAGTTTGACCCTTGGGTACCACATCCCAAGGTCTCATGGACTTCCTTTTGTCTATTTGGCTTCCACACT
Source organism: Pinus taeda (assembly GCA_000404065.3). Lineage (NCBI taxonomy): Eukaryota > Viridiplantae > Streptophyta > Pinopsida > Pinales > Pinaceae > Pinus > Pinus taeda. Next base: position 129,437 of record APFE031201471.1, read on the forward strand.
AACCCATTGAGGATTAGGTGTCCAACATTCCCCCCCTTAATCCGAAGGGTTATGTATGAGTCCAAGAAGAGAGCTATAATACAAGATGTGCAAAAATGCATGGCAGCACTAGGCTGAATGTGCTCTCTGAAATGTTGGTATAAAGGGCAGTGGTTTAAGGATGACCGCCAACACTGGAATGCTTAGTGTAGTTCCCAGAACTCCTCAAAAACTAGCAAGAAGTTGAAGTCTTCTATTGTTTGAACAGGGAAACCTTCAACCATGAAAGGGAGGTCTCACCTTGCATAAAAGGGAGAACTTCAACCTAAAAAGGGAAGTCTCAACCTATGATGGTTTAAGGATGACCAACAACTCTGGAATGCTTAATGCAATTCTTGGAACTCTTCCAAAACTAGCAAGAAGCTGTAATCTTCTGCTAGAGGAAGTGTCCCCTATTTTGTTCCTGGAATTCTTCCGAAACTGGCAAGAAGCTTAAGTCTTTTGCTAGAGGAAGTGTCCCATATTACCAACTGATGGCATGCTCAGGGGTATCTTTGTTTCTGGCTACAACTCTGAAATTGGTGTCGTAGGTTGTGGCTCAGGCTCGCTTGATGTGGCTTTGAAGCTTGTTGATGACCATCATTTCCTCCCTTGTCAGATACAAGGTGAGATGATGGAGAAGACTCAACTGCAAGACTGTTCAATATTCTAGAACAAGTTCTGACATGTGATTGGAATATTTTCTTGGTTGTTGATGCCCATTGTTAAGAAGCGATCTATCCAAGATGAATCTTTGTTCTTGCAGGACGTTTGTTTCTGAAGCATCTGTGTGAAGAATGGGTGGTTTTATGATAGTGCTTACATGGATGAAGATGAAAACAGTGATCTTTCAAATGGCCAACTTGGTCACATTGTTGGCATTTCACAATCTGTTTTTGTTGTTGTTGCTGCTGTGGAAGAGGGGCAGAATCTGGAACAGTTGGAGGTGAATTGTCATGAGGAGCAGGTGAACTATCATGAATGAATCCAACACTCTGAAACTGAATGGGCTTTGAGTAGTCTTGAATATGAAAGGACAAGTCCTTGTCATATCCAAGACCAGTTCTGTGCTTGTTGTGGACAAGCTGTTCCCAAGGTCTGATGATGGGCTTGGGAAGTGCAGACTGAGTTTCTGCATCTGCATGTACAACTGTTGCTTTATTGGGTACTAAATCTGAACCAACTGTAACATTATTGAATTGCTTCTAATGGGTTGCAGTCTCAATGTTCTGAACAGAAACATGTTCAGAATGACTCTTCTGTTTTTGTTCTTCTTGTTGTAGCTGAGATTCGAGCTGCAAAAAATCAATTTTCTCTTGTGCATTTTGTAGACAGACTTCAATGTCTGTGAGACAAACTTTGTTGACTTTTAATGTATCATGATTAGTAGACAATATGAGAGTTTTGAGGAACTCTAATACTTCATTGATTCCAACGATTTTTTCTTTACTGTCAGAATTACACCTTAAAAACTGATCACAACTACCACTCAATGCAGAAAAGTAATACCCACTCACAGTACACAACAATGTCCTTTATAAATGTTAGCAAATGATCAGTGTGCAACTAGCAAGCACCAATTACAATCCATTACATAAAACATAAGAGTTTACTCATGACCAGCATTATGTTTAGACAATACAACTGACTAAACTTTTCTCCATAAAAGATTACAATCAACCCACCAAACTCTTTATGTAGCAGTCGAATCAAGGAACCAATGCACTATAATGGGTTTTAAATACAAAGCCACGCTGGGGCAGCAACAACTGCAAACTTGCTTGGATCCTTCAAATACTCCTTCACTTTCTGGAACAGTGGAAAAAAATAGTCAAGTTGAATAGCGACTGCTAATACATTCTTGTAACCATTGATGATAGCATGTGGAACAACTGCAATTGTGGGATTATAGATTGCTAGAGAAAGAGATGTACATAATCTCCTAAACGACAAATTGCTTGTTGTGGTGTTACGCAAATGAATATATCTAACACGAACCTGGTTATCAAAACTCACCAGTGTACATACAATGTTTATCCAACACATATCAATGAACTAACGCAGGTCGGTCCAACACACAATACTTTTAATTCAGCCTTAAATGGAAACCTACATGATGTTCAATATAGAACTCACGACCAGATGTCATATGCCCAACACACATATACTTTAATCTTCAATAGACGCACAAAGAAACTGATCTGAGTACCGAGTACTTATAAGAGGATGCCAAGCTATGCGTCGCGAGAAATGACTCAAAGAAGTTTTGGCAACGGAGGCACTACAGAACCTTTAGATTTCGAGATGATCTAGCTAATATCGAATTAAATAACAATAAAGCTTCCTCTTAAAACACAGGACGTATAAAGATCAATTCGAAAACCATGCAATCAGCTTCGAACCTTGGTAAACTGCGAAATACAGGTTTTGCCAGCCTCTGCCACCGATTTGTCACATTTCACCTCAAATTATATAATAATTTTTTTTTTTGCACATCGATGGAAAGTCTTGGAATACGCAATCCACCTCAACAAAACCAGCTGAAATTCATTCCATCAGAACGTGAGTAAACATATCCAGCTTCATAATTCTACTAGACTATAGTTCTCACACTTTGAACTATCCTTAACAGAAAATACGTGGCCCCTGGATTAGGGATACCCATTTCATTAGCAGAAGCGTTTCAGCATCAACCCATATGAACGCGGCTGCTAATCTTTTTTCTGTCTACAATTTTGGGACAGGATTGAATTTCGCGCAACAACAGGTCCTTAATGGAACAGTTTTCAGCGACCCAGAAAGCAAACTTACCTGCAATATCTCTGGTTCCCGAAAGAGGCCAAGGGAAGATGAAATCTTATTAACACAACAACAGAGGCAACAGATTTCACAACATCTCACGTTAATGAATATGAACAACATGAACATGAATATGAATATGGGCATGGGCATGAACATGCCAGAGTTTTTAGCAGAAGAATAAGAATATAAATATAACAACAACAACAACTCCTCTTCTTGTGTCTTTGCCTCCCCAGTTTATGGATTTCGTTTCCACAGGTCTGCAACTATCATATGATGATAATAGCAGATTGAATCAAACTTCCACTTCCACAAGTGCCCGGAATGCAAATGCAAATGCCTCTACCTCTTCCTCTTCGACTCTGTTATCTCTCTTGGGGAAGGATTTGGCAGGCCAGATGCAACAACAACTCGAGGAGATTGATCAACTCATCAACATGCATAATGAAAGGGTTCGAATAGTCTCCTGGTCTCATGCATAGATGATAACAATTCGTCTATAGTGGTGTTGGGTCTCTGAGTTGGACGTATTATAGAATTCGGTGTTCTTTGCCGGCAACTCTTTTGATACATGGAGAAGAGATAATGTTATTAAACACACAGGAAATAAACCATAGAGCTCTAGAAAAACATAACCTTCAATTATTCGCTGGAGATGCCTTATGCAATCCGCAACATTCATGGGTTTCAAAGATAAAGTTGGGGTTTCATAACGGCGTTCATACCAAGAACATGAAAATGAAAGTCAACATTGCTCGAACGTCCTATTCTGCACTCACCTCAGTCGTTTCATCGACGTCCACCTTTAAGAACACCAACGTTCCTACCACAACGTTCAACATTTATATAAAAAAGCATATGACAGAGTGCACAGTCTAGACATAAGGCACAATCTTGATAGAAAAACGCATATATGACACCGCCACAGAAGGTGCAGACTTGACAGAGAAATGGTCAAAGGTAGTGGAAGCAGAATACGTTATTGCAGATGTGCATGAATTTCGATTAGGCACAACAGAGAGAATCCAATGAATCGACAGAGTAAAAGCATCAAATTTCTGACTCTCAGTGAATTAATGGAGTATTATGGACAATGAACAGAAATGTCATAACTGATATGCACATAGAGGCCATAAAACAAATGGCTCAAATTTGAGCAAGGCAGGAGATCGCTCGCTCTGATGGTTAAACACACATGGGCAACAAGAATAATCTGAAAGATAAAACATGAGAATACATTTTTATTAACAACTGATATACATTTATAGTACATAGTTTGACCGTTGGGTTCCACATCTCAAGGTCTCTTGGACTTCCTTTTGTCTATTTGTCTTCCACACTAACCCATTGAGGATTAGGTGTCCAACAGAATTTATCACTGAGTTTCCAAATTAACAGGTGCTAGGAGGGGTTCCAAAGGGGCAACTACCAAACCAAGTGGCAACAATGGGACAAGGATCCACTATCACCTTAGTCGATGTCCCCAACTCTTTATGAACTTTCACCAATGGGAAGAGTCGGGGTATGGTGGAAATCACTAGAATGATGAGGTCAATAACAATGCAATGTGATTTCCAAAGCCCATTCAAAGGAGAGGCTTAGATAATATGTTGCTTGTTTTAGAAGCAAAAGAAGGGCTCTCTGAGAAAAGCTTAAGGGGCTTAAGGGAAGGAGGCCTAAACCTAGGTGAAAGGATATTCAACAAAAGAGTTATGCTTAGGTCAAGGTTTCTTAGAAAGGGAGGAGGACCTCTCTTAAGGTTTTGTGAAATATAGATCATACAAAGGTTGGGACCACAAGAGAGACCTAGGTGACCCAAGCAAGGCCTAGGGTTTAGGGTGATCATCAACAGTATGACAAGGTCAAGCGAGGATTAGAAGGAAGGGTCAAAGAAAGGTGAACTTCCGATGAGTTTTTGAGATCAGATGACCCCAGAAATGCCTCTAACCAAGGAGGGTGAAGAATAGAAATGATTTTGGGGCTAGGGCTTGAGATTTCTCTCAAACTAGCCTTGGAAATTGCTTGAAACTTTAAGGGCACTTGGAGAAAGGGAAAACTAGGGCCAAGATGAATAACATATGCAATGAGCCAAGATCACGTGTTTTATAAATTCGCATTAATTTTTAGGGCACAAGCAAAATCAAAGCATAGCGTTCCATACAGTAGACATAAATTACAAAGAAATTCACATGAAAAGAGCACGTACATGACAAGAGAGTATATCCATCCATCACATTTGCAAAATAAAAGCTCCAAGAAAGATAGCGAAAATATTCCATACATCAAAATACATTTAATCATCCAAATCATTCCACAAATTGCAGGACCAAAATCTTTAGAAAGATATATCCCAAATCCAAGTGATGATGAGAAATCAAATGAGCCTCTCTCATATTTATATTATTCACTAAGGGATTCGAATTGCCTAATTAGGCTAATGATGCCCCTAATAATAAAATAATGTACGAGTAACAACCTTTTGGTGACAAGCCCACCAAATAGCTCCATAATATGAAAAATAAGCCTCTCGAGGGGGCCAAAATGATAATACAATAGCTAGGAGGGTTGTTGAAAGGCCTAGTGAACTCCAACATGTGCCAAAATGAAAGGAAGAGCTCCAAAAATAGTGATGAATGCGATGGTCCCTTGATCTCGAAGAAAATGACTTGTGGTGCCCCCAAATGGTTGTGGGGGCACAAAATCATCCTCATGGGTCTCCAACTGAATCAAACAAGCATGTATCCCATCTACAAGGGCTAAAACAATGATGCAAGCCCTCCTTTTATCTCCCATGGTAAGAAACAACCCCATTTGGGCCTTGGATCAACTGCCAAGTGTTTGGTGCAAGTGTGTAGCTGGCTAGGCAAGGTGGTCCGGGTGCATCATCATCATCAAATAAGTGGGGCACGAGTGAGCAATGAATGGTGCTAAAGGATCCCATGGCATGGCTATTTGCTCTCTGGTATAGTGGAGGCCCATGGCTCTCATTGCACACCCTACAAATGCCTTTAAGACCCTCTGAAGGGATTAGACCCTGTATAGGGAGACCAATCCCCAAGATGAAGACCCAACTACAGTCCTATATAAGATCCAATGCATCTCCTCACCTTTCAGTACAACCAATCATTAGTGTAATTGAGCAAATGAACTTACATATCATGGAACCAAGTGGGCACTTCATAGTGGCATGCTCTTCCATAATGGGATTTAGAGTGTACAGGTGTCACCAAGTTCAAGAAGGAGGTTAATCAAGGACCCTGTTAGGTGGTTTCAATCTCTAAGGGAGCGAGAGGTCCATGGTACATCTGTCATGTGGCATGTGTCATGTGATATAATAATGGAATGGAGTGGGGCATCAGGGGAAGGATCCAAGTCACGTGCCATGGTACAATGGTGGCTATGATGAAGAAAAGCCACACTTGGGTGTATAAATGTAGGAGGGAGCAATTGTGGTACATGAATTACCCCGACTTTTGCTTTTTGACCCTTCTTCGTACGCCTTTTGCTTTTTTTATTGATTTTTCTTTTATAACTGCTCGGGGCTCTCGAGGATGAAAACATGATGTGAATGATATAGTAGTGAATATCCCCTTTAAGGTTGGATAGTGCATCGCCCACCAGGGGTTGGGACAATCATGGGTTCCTTCATGATGTAGGGGGCTCATATAGGGGGCCTAGGAACGAGGGTGATGGCCATGATGATAGGGGGTAGAGCTCATGATGGCTTTTGCCCACATGCTAAATTTGTGTCCCGGCCATCTTTTGCATTTTATGGTACATTTTTGGTTGAGAGTGGCCAAATTATGCTTTTACTTTATTTTTAGTTGCATCAACCTCTGGGGCATCGTTCCAGGCCCGACTCAATGTGTGGACAAGGGGAAGGGGAGGCTAACTCCTTGTGGACCCGGATGGGAAACATGTGAAAAGGGGTTATAATGAGCGGAGGGAGTGATGCATGTAGTGTCGGGAAGCGGGACCACACAACCAAAATTGGGATTTCCCATGTAGTGCAACTCCTAAAGCTAGTAGCCAGTGGTGGAGATCCCATGGGACTAGGATACAAGACTAACCACCGGGTTGTACAAGGGGATGGGTACAAACCAAGTCCATTCTTTCGGCCGAATCCCCCACTAATCCATGCCCAGAAGTGTCCATGATAAGCAAGCAAAAATACCCAACTACATAATGAAAGCCATACCTTTGGGGTTGGAAGGCTCACCTTCAAACATATGATCATGACAGATGGACGAGGGTGCATAATGGGTGGCACATGTGGCAAAGATGATAGCACATCAAGTTATCTGGTGGCTGCTAGCTGCCGGTGGAGGACAATCTAGGAGAAAAAATTCTCCTATGGGTGTCACCCACTAGTGGTGGGTAACAGGTCCGTCCCATTCACCATCTGGTCGATAGAAAAAGTCAGTCAGTCTATGTTCTTGATAGAATAATTTCGTGGCATTTGTGGGGTTTGAAAGCCATAGCATATTACAGACTGGATTCGAGTTTCTGAATCACAAATTGGAACTATATATAAAGAGGGAGGGGGTGTGCACTGCAAGAAATTTCAATTGCACATTCTCCTTAACAACACCAAGAACTTCTTCTTTGGTCCCAACTGCAACAACTGGATATGGTGGTATTCATGAGCAGAAAGAGCAATGATCTAATATTTGTAATAGTTGACAAATCTCATTCCATTACAGATCAGCGGTGTTCTTCCATCATAGCAGATGATTCATATGTGAATGGTTGCAGGAGCGGAAACCCCTGTTCCTAATTCAAGGCTCAGATAATATTGAAAAAACAGGTTCTTGAACCCAACAATAGCTTCAAACCCTGAAATCAACTGACACATGCTTACTCTGTCACACTGTTTAACTGTTGCTACTCGCTGACTGTACAGAAAAATGGAAATTCTCTAGTCACAATGCCGTGAGGAAGCAAGGGCACAGTCTTATAGTGGAGGAATGAAGACAAGGAGCTGAAGAGTTATGAGATTAGAGGGGAGCATTACTGTATTCCACACAGCAATGGTAGGCCTGTGGATGGATACGTTTCTGCAAAGGCAGTGTTAGATGTGCAGGGAGCTCTGACAAGCTAGAATGGCATAAAAATCAGAGGCAGGTATGAGCAGGCAGTTACACTGTGTGGCAGTTAGACTCGGTTCTGATACCATGTCAGGCTTAAGGAGTGACTACCAAATATGTTTCATTGCCATGATGAGAATAGAATATATAACATACAAGGGCGACCTTTGGTTTTCATCTTCCAAGTTAGATTCCTATTCTAACTGTTCATAATCCTTTTTATTTACATATTTACTATTTATTCACCCAATCCCCGAGGATTAGGTGTCTAACACATAGCATCCAAGGCTGAAAATTCACAGGGTTAAGATCCAGAAAACCTGTAGAAAAGAGTTGCAATTTTCAGAGTTGCATTAATTGCCATTATGTGATTTTCTACAGTGCATTGTGGCAATTATTGTTGTAGCCTTCCAGCAGTGATTTCCAAACATGGCTTCTCTAGGTTGTGGTCCTCACCGGGGTTGATTACATTGATTTGCATACTCTTCTGTATCCTTGTGAGCACCGCTGGCTGAAATTAATGTAATTGTGGTTTTTAGTATCAGTACCCTCATCTTCACTATTAAAACTAACTGCTGGAGGTGAGGATGGAGTTTTCCTGGGTTTTGAGTACAATGGCCTATTTCCCTTTCAAGAAAAATACCCCCTAATTGAAGGTTCCTCAAAATACAATTGCATACTTCACTTGATAGTTGTTTAAATATAGTATTTGAACTTGTGCTTTTGCCAGTTCACTTTATGTTGTTGATCTGTTTACAGCAGTAATTAGAGATGGGTTCATATTATTTTATCCTTGTTTGTAAGGCAGTCTTGGTGTATTTTTGTGCTGTTCTGAAAAAGGTTTTCGTCTGAGGAATGCTACTTGGCTAAAGCCTATTACATTTGTTAGAAATTAAATGTCTAATGAAATTTAGCATTGATCTACTACTAAATGCTATGTATTATGTAACATTTTAACATAACCTGTGAATTCTACCTGAATGTTAATTTCTTTTTCATTTTTTGGTTGATGGAGGGCTTTTTATTTATTCATTTTAAAATATCACTAACTGCATTTTTCTTATGGTGATTGTTTATACAAAGATACTGTAAGTCTACTGGAAGGTTGTATATAATATCCTAGATGATTGCTAATGTTCATTCTGTGTTGTTTTAGGGTATAGAAAAAAAACGTTCGACATTGCAACTGAGTGAGAAAGCAGTTGTGGCTCGACATGAAGCCGGCCATGCTGTTGTAGGTACAGCTGTTGCCAACCTTCTTCCTGGACAGCCTCAAGTAGAGGTGGAATACCTACAGCCATTTGTAACATTGGTTTTTCTATAGTATGGCTGGATTAAGCTAAAGTAGATATCATACTAAGGTGGACAGTTTTATGACTGAAAACTGAACATCTGATTCTAATGTCTGTCCCTTGCCATTTGCTGCCAGAAACTGAGTATATTGCCTAGATCAGGAGGGGCTCTAGGATTTACTTACACACCACCTGGAAATGAAGATCGTCACTTGCTATTCGTTGATGAGTTACGTGGTCGCTTAGTGACTCTTCTAGGGGGACGTGCTGCAGAGGAAGTGGTATACTCAGGTCGTGTTTCCACTGGTGCACTTGATGATATAAAGCGTGCAACAGATATGGCATACAAAGCTGTCGCTGAATATGGTCTTAACAAGTCCATCGGTCCAATTTCATTGGCGACTTTGTCTGGTGGTGGTCTTGATGAGTCTGGAGGAGCAATGCCATGGGCCAAGGATCAGGTAAGAACACAATTATTATTTCTTTATAGTTATCTTTGATTTGATAAACTTTGTATTTATGTCATGTAAGCTATATGGTAATTGATGTAGCATGTATCAGGGACATATGGTAGACCTTGTTCAAAGAGAGGTGAAAATTTTGCTACAATCGGCTTTGACAATGGCACTCCTTGTCATACGCTCTAATCCCACTGTACTTGAGGGCCTTGGTGCACAATTAGAAGGTAAATGCTAAATACAAGTTCAAGCTTTGTGTTCTTTAAGCATTGTAGTGATGATATTTAATGAAACATCTTGCTAGATATATGTACTGGTGTTTGTAAAATGCGATGTACATTATATTGGCATGTTATATTTCTGTACCTAGGAACAATTTGCAACTTTCATTAATAATCCTTGTTTAACTGATAGCAAATGAGAAACTTGATGGTGAGGTGTTACGAGAATGGTTGAAGCTGGTTGTTGCTCCAACAGAGTTAGCTACGTTTATCAAGGGTGAATATATGCCTCCGGAGAAGGATGAGCCTGTGTTTCTCAAGAGGGCTGAGTAGATTATTCCGGAACAGAGTACATAGTAATTGTCAGATGTATTAGTATGATACGAGGTATAATGGTTTCTTTCCTCTCTTCTTTTCCAATTATCTTCTTTTTACTTTGCTGCTTGTTGTATTATATCACTTCTTGTGTGGAGAAATGGTGGCCTGTATCATTATAGCATGGTATCATTATTTGCTCCTTTGCTACCTATGTTTCAATTGGGTTTTGTCATGACAGCTTGCTGTATGTCTCTCCATCCCCTCCCTGTCTCTGTACTTTTTCAGGAAATGCCCTGATCTGTCTATTCCCTTAAAAATCATATTTCTAGAGATTGAATTTGCCTGTATCTTATAAAGATTTCAAATTTGCATGAAATATAACTATCTAGTCTATTAATATCAATGTTTTACAAAATGGCCATGTTGAAACCGAAACGGACGAGCCAGACCGAGCCAGTGTCTGGCTGGGTCAGCTCAGTGGCCGAAACAGTTCAGCTGGCCGGGTTGTTACCGAGCCGACCGATCCGGTGATCGACTCAGCCGGCTCAGTAACAACCCAGCCGTCTCAGTCACTGTGGCTGAAAAGCAGCCTGCTCTAGCTAAGCTGTGAGATATTGGCAGCATGACTGTCATGAAATATCAGAACTGAAACAAATCGTTTGCAGACCCTAATCATCAAGAGAAGACCTAACAAATAAGCCTAAAAACTCTTAAACACTGCATAGTACATATTAATAGCAAGAATAATCTTAAGTATTTTGGGCTGTTGTCTCATACATCTTTGGTGACCAATCTTGATTTTGAGGACTGATATCATTGCTACAGTTGATTGATTGCATTGTTCAGAGGTCTGATTTGAGTTTGCAGTAATATTTCTAAGGTCTAGCATAAGTGCTCTTGGCGTCTGATGTGATTGTTGTGCATTGGCTCTTCCTCACTTGCGTTTGTCATTGATCTTATCTTAAGTGGACTGTCATACATTGGCAGTAAGCTACATCAATCTTATCTTTGTTGACAGTGGCACTGAATGTCTAATGCATATTTGACAAATTCATTAGCATTTGGGCGGCAGACTCATAAGATATCATCATTGCTACTGGTTTCTCTCTTGTCTTGTCAAGGATAGCCTTGTTTGGTTACTAACTTTTCTTCTCTCATTGTGTATGGTTAGACTCTAGTCGCATCTCGTCTGCATAAGAATTTCTCTCTTGCATATTGCATGGCATAGTTGAATCTTTTTGTTGCATGTCATTTACTTGTCTCGCTGTTAGCAATCTCATATTATTGCTTGTAGTTGTGCTCTTGCAATTTTGCAGACCTCTCTTATTCTAATTTGCAAATCTAGCAATTGAAAGAGAATTTCCTTATAAGCATACATAAGTGATAAGGAGATGTTGCTACCGTTGCCATAATCGTCTCATTGAATAATATTAAAGTTCTTTGGAAATTGGATCTTGTAATCTTGGTTAACAAGTGGTATTTGATATATTGGTTACAAGTTTATATCTTCGTTAGAGCACTTTTTCACTTTGTAATCTCATTGAAGCAAATTTTAACTTGATCATCATTTGTAGAGGCCATTTCGAGCCTCCTTGGTTATGTGTTTTTGTTTTGATCTCTATATCATCATTCATGTATGTATTGGACAGTGCACTGGGTGCCATTTTGATATAATGGATATATTCATGAGCCTACTTTGATCATATGATGTCTTTTCTCTATAGTCTAAAGCTTTGTGTTTGGAAACATGAATGAAAATCTTTAAAATTATGTTTTTCTATAAAAATATAAATATTTAATATATTTTTTACAATGACCAAGTCATTGAAATCAAACTGGCCAAGTCGATACCGAGTCGGAGTCGGAGCCGACCCTCAGCCATTTCCAAACTGGAGTCGGAGTTTTAATTTAAAACACTGATTAATATTAATATGAAATATCACATTGTTTTTTCAGTGTAAACAATTTTGTGTTAGTCTCTTCAAGTTTCCTCACTATAGCATTCAAATTTGCAACCCACTGTTAAGTTTGATTGTTTTATGAACCAACAATATTTTTATATTTTCTTATTTTGATTTCCTCTATGTTCTCAAAGACTTCCAGTTAATATAAACTGGAAGCAGCACAGCAGTCATGTCATAAGATTTTGAATCCGTATAAATTCAAAATTTTTGCAGGGACCAGGACAAGAAATACCTATTAAAAGGGCTCTATGGCAGCCTACCACCTCACTTGTATCTATTCCTATCATTCTGTATCATTAATGGAATGGTTCTGTTAAAAGTTCGGAACTACCTGCAATTAGACATTCTCTGTTGCATTGAAAAGTATTGAAGGAAATGACTTGGACACCAGGGAAGTTCCTCGTACAAGACTTTGTGGAACACTGGGAGCAATATTGGTGGGGAGTTTAAGGTTCTCATGCTTATGGAAAGCAGTGTTCTTTCTAATATTTTATCCTCTTTTTGTCTTTATCTACGATGAAGAATATGAGCTGATATTTGGCATTAAATTTTCCAACTCGTAGATCCGAGTAAAATGGTACAAAATGTAAAGACATTTCAATCTTGCTGATCCATTTCTTGAAATTCTCTTGTATGCCTTTGGAATACTGTAAATGTCCTCTGACACCATGATGTGGGTCAAATCTTTTGAGTTAGCAGGGTGTAAATTTGGGAAAAATTGTACATTGCTATCAGGTGTATTTATTGGTCAACTGTAATGAAAATAGTAATCTGATAAAATTCAGCGGTGTTCTTTCTAATATTTTATCCTCTTTCTGTCTTTATCTACGATGAAGAATATGAGCTGATATTTGGCATTAAATTTTCCAACTCGTAGATCCGAGTAAAATGGTACAAAATGTAAAGACATTTCAATCTTGCTGATCCATTTCTTGAAATTCTCTTGTATGCCTTTGGAATACTGTAAATGTCCTCTGACACCATGATGTGGGTCAAATCTTTTGAGTTAGCAGGGTGTAAATTTGGGAAAAATTGTACATTGCTATCAGGTGTATATATTGGTCAACTGTAATGAAAATAGTAATCTGATAAAATTCAGCGGTGTTCTTTCTAATATTTTATCCTCTTTCTGTCTTTATCTACGATGAAGAATATGAGCTGATATTTGGCATTAAATTTTCCAACTCGTAGATCCGAGTAAAATGGTACAAAATGTAAAGACATTTCAATCTTGCTGATCCATTTCTTGAAATTCTCTTGTATGCCTTTGGAATACTGTAAATGTCCTCTGACACCATGATGTGGGTCAAATCTTTTGAGTTAGCAGGGTGTAAATTTGGGAAAAATTGTACATTGCTATCAGGTGTATTTATTGGTCAACTGTAATGAAAATAGTAATCTGATAAAATTCCTATATTTTCATCCTTCTTTAGTCAGGGTAATTATTTACTGTTCACCATATTAGTTCCCAAGTGTTCAGAAATTTCTCTTCTGAAATCTGTAAGATTTGGGCCTTGTTAGATTGTAGACCATGGCAGGAATTTACATTTTTGGTTAAATATGGTATTTCAAACATTAAGACAATGTCTGATCATATTGAAGAAGAATTATAGAGTGAACATTTTTTGTTATTATTAGAGCTTTTCATCATACCCGTTGGGAGAATATTTGGTTGAAGAGAAGAAAATGGTTACCAATATGGTTAGAGCCTTTATTGCATGGAATCTGGATACTACTCTTAGGAGTTGGGGAATCCATACCCACCATTTGCAGTTCCAAGAGTTTCAAGTTAGGTATAGATCGTGAAATTTTCACTCTATTGTAGCAATCGGAAATTATTTTTATAACTGAGATTGTTATGTGCAGTTTATTTGCTATTATGACAACCAACAAATAAAATCACAACTGCAATTTTCACCAAAAATAAAATGCACGACGGAAACAAAACCGGAATTGAGAAAATAGCGCACACACACAATAAAATTGACACCGTTATTTTTGGAGAAATGTCCTTGGAAAAACCAAATGTGTGAAAACCAGTGCAGCAGATGAGGGTTTTATTTTTATTGTTTGGCAGAAAAATCTTAGTACAATAAACTAGATGCCAAATTGGCAATCCTGTCCTGAGCAATCACTGGCAAAATATTTGAGAGATTCTCTCTCCACATGCAATCTTGCCCCACAATCAGCTCTCAAACTACTTCTGTGTCAACATTTGCGCAAGCACTGTGTAGGCTGAAACTTACACTCCCTAGAATAACTGCAATCTGCTGCTGCTAACTGTCTCTGCCACTGAGAAGGATTCTCTGGCCCTCTAGAAGAATTTTCCCGGTACTTGGCTCTTGAATCGATCTCTCCTCTGGCTGAATCAAATTGCTTCTTTGAGGCTTTGCAAAAGCCCCTGTGCAGCCTCCTGTGAAATACTCGACCTCTCTTAGCGGACTCTTCCGGCATTGGAAAACTCCACCAGAATCTTTACTACTGCTCCCTCTCATTTTTGCTTCCTTTTGGCCCAAAGTCTTCTTCCCTGCTCTGCTAACTGGATAGCTTGATCTACGAAAAAACTCACACTCCTGATGTGTCTTCTCCTCTACCCATCGAGTTGCTCTTATAATCTCTTGTTGGTGAACCAATGACCATGATTAGATCTCTGTCAATGGCTAAGATCATCTCAAACTCAATCTGTGTGAGTTTCAATAGCATTCTCACATTTTCTTAATTAATTCCTATTAATTAAGTAGTTTTCCTAAATTAGATTTAGGAAAAATTTAAATAATGGTTAATTAATTTAATTAAGGCATTTCCCAAGCTTATTTTGAGAAACCTTTCTGGGTTTTGAAGATCTCGTGTTCTTAGCCTCTTTTACACAAGTCTAGACTAGAACACCTGTTTGATGCTACAAAAACTAAAACACATCTTCCCTCACGCTATTGATGTCTGACATTTGTGACAACTTGCCATTGCCCACTAAGCCACTGTGCATACTCTGATTCATTTGCCACTCTGTAGCTGAATTCTATAGCTAAATAATCCTGGATCTGCGTTGTTGCTGACACTGCACATTTTTTCTTGCATTGCTGCCAACTTTGATTTGTGTTGCAATTGATCTCATGTCGTTGTTGCTCTTGCAACTACTATAACTAAGAACTAAACTCTGAATCAACTGTCCCTGTACTGGCTTTACACCCATCTCCCAAGCCTTTGACTGCAACTAGTTTCTACACTATCTACTGAGCATCTGTTTGCGCCCTCACTGGTTTTGCACTATTGAAGAAAGTGTAACTAAGTTCAATCTTCATAATGACATGATCTTTGTAAATAATGAAATAAAAGAAATCAAATTATTTTTGTGTGCCTTGCTACATGGGTTTCATGAGCAAGAGGTTTATTTGTTAACGACTCCCATTGAGAGCCTTAGGATTTATTATTGAGTCAAATAATCAATATCATATAAAGAAGCTCTTCTTAAGCCTATGTTCAATGTATACAATTCTATAGAAATCTCTGCCCTTCAAAACGAGCACAATCCCTCTTGAAGAAGTTGACCTCCAAACAAGATAAAAAGAAGTCATGTCAGCTCATAAAAGATGAGACAATTTTTCCCTTTCTCATGTTGGCTTATATGCATAACTAACCACTATATATAGGCATGTAAGATCCGCATTACAGTGCGCAGAAAACTTGGATGCCTCTGCAATTTTGGTGGGTAATTACAATGAGTAATTACAGTCCCAAGACCTCGAAATCTCAGAGATCTATGTTCTTCGGATGGGTACCAGAGAGATATAGTTTTCAGCATCCTCATAGTCTTGATGATCATTGTCTCGGCATACTAGACGCAGTCATAGTCTCGACATATTTGTGATGAAGAGGATCTAGGTGATCTCTTAGTAATACACTCTCGACATACTCTCTAAGACATAGCGATAGTTTCGACATTGTTGTGATGGGAAGGATCTCGGTGATCTAATAGTGACACACTTTGTCTCGAGATGCATTTTGGACGCAATCATGATCTCGGTATAGTGGTAATCATGATCTTGATAAAGATGTAGTTTCAAGGGTTTGATCTTGATGAAGATCTCGATGCAACTCTCATATATATATAATATTTATATATATATTTTGTAAAGATGTAGTTTCAAGGGTTTGATCTTGATGAAGATCTCAATGCAACTCTCATATATATATATATATATATATATATCGTAGTATAGAGATCTCGTTGTCATGGTGAAGGTCTCAGTGAAGGTGCAACAATGGTGCAACTGTGATGACCTCAATGATGTAATAATGATGACCTCGGTTTAGCAGCAGTGACAAAGAAGAGGATTGGTGTCTTGGTCTTGGAGTGGCCTAATAGGTCAAGGAGTATGGTCTTGGTATTCGTCAATTGGAATCTCTATAAGAAGAATTTGGTGCGGGTTTACTTCTCAAAGAGTGAGATGTTCTGGCCTTGGCAGAAAGCCAACATTTTGTGTTATTGTCTATTTTGTTTTGGTAACTATTTGATGAACTAAGAAGACACTCTAATAATAACAAGAGAAGATTGTACTAATAAGAAAAGTTAAAAGTACCTCACAAATAGTTATCATGGCAAGAAGAATTTTACTAACTTGATTTGCCTTAGATTCTTCAACATGCACCTCTCAATATCTGACTACAACTACTTTTGCAACTGTCCCTCAAAATTTGACTGCGCCATGCTGACACTGATCCTCTTGCTAATGAAAACTTTGGACCACTATAGAAAGGGTAATGATCCATGAGAAAACACTTATCCGATGTTATCCTCCTTGGACCCTACCCATAATCTCTGCAACTCTGTGAACTAGAGTTCAAGTTCTCCCCATCTCTCCTGGAGGTATAACTGCATACAAAGCAAATTCATCCTCCAACCTGTTGGACAAATTATCGATTTCTATCGAAGCCGCTGCCTACTCCTGCGTTTCCTTCTTGTCCTCCTTCCTTTTGGGACACTGGGTACTGTAGTTGTTGAAATATGTAACTAGGTCTGACCCTCGTAATGACATATGTAATCGTGATTTTATGTATTTATAGTAAAGAGAAAAATAAACCTATTATTGTTATTCTTGAGGCATGGGTTTCATGCTCAAGGGAAATTTATTTTTAGTTCAAGCACCCATTGAGTGCTTCTAGGGCTTGTTATTTAGTCTACAAGTCAATTAAGTCATCGTCACGTATTGATGACCCATTTGGGCATGTTACATATTGTAAAGAAAAAATTATTTGAGTCAAAAAGGCCCTCGAAGACCTTGTCATATTGCAAAGATTAGGTCGGCGTATTCAAGTGGACAAGTCAGCCTAAAAGGTGCACTTCAACCTAGCCAAAGACCTATATAAAGGAGACCTCGACCTCACTTGGAAGGAAAATTCACAAAAGCATCAAGAAGTTTGATCTAGCTAAAAGGAGAAGCCTAATACCTAGCAAAGGAAAGGGAATGGTGAGCGAAGTATTTTTGGATTACTTTTGGGCTATTCCTCTCCAAACGTGCGAAAAAAATAGGGCACCTATTGCAGCAAAAAACGTTGGATTACAGAGGTCGAGTTAGGGCATCAAGGACACCTTGCAAGACAAATTCTTGAGAAGAGAGAATCAACTCAAGCGAAGACAAAAGAAGGGAGAATATACCATTATTTTTCCACACGTGCAAAGGCTAGGGTTACTGCAGAAAAATTTGTTGGGTAGGTCGAAGTTGTAGAAGAATCTGCTTGGAGGTCAAAGTTACAGAAGGATATACTAGGGGTCGAAGTTGTAGAAGAATCTGCTTGGAGGTCAAAGTTACAGAAGGATATACTAGGGGTCAAAATTGCAGAATTTGCTGGAAACTAGGAAATATTTGACTTGGTCTTGGAGGGTTTTGGTCAAGGGCCATATGTCTTGGAATTCATCAATTGAAGTTCTATAAGAAGAAAAGAATTCTTGTGGGTTTTCCTCTCAGTGGGAGAGGTTTTGGCCCTGACTGATTGCCTACATATTGTGTCCTTTGTCGTATTGTTCTTTATGATTTGGTAACTGTTTGGTGAAGAGAATATTAATAGTAATCAAGTAAAATGAGAAGAAAATCAAGTTAAGTAAATTACATCTCAAGGAATTACCAAAAGAAGAGAGACCACTTAATCTAACTGCCCCCAGATTTTTCAATAGTAGTAACCAAACTCATCACATCTGAAGCACTTGATTTTCGACAAATCTTTATTCTTCTTTTCTTCTCCCTTTAAGCCTTGTCCTTGATTGGGACCTTTCTTTGCCTTCCCTTTTAATGCAAGTGTTACATTCTCCTCATCCTTCAAATTGTTCTGTCCTTTGCTATTGCTACCCTTGATGTTACTCTCGACAAGAGCAAGCCTCATCTCTTACTGAGTGCAGTCAGCGTACAACTGATCCCAACTAGGTAGTTGATCTCGTCCTGTGATACCTTGAACGAAAGTTGCCCACTCCTGGGTGAAACTGTTGAGAGTTGTATGTACTATGAACTAGCTCACTCTCGTGCAAAGGCTAGGGTTTCTGCAGAAAAATTTGTTGGGTAGGTCGAAGTTGTAGAAGAATCTGCTTGGAGGTCAAAGTTACAGAAGGATATACTAGGGGTCAAAATTGCAGAATTTGCTGGAAACTAGGAAATATTTGACTTGGTCTTGGAGGGTTTTGGTCAAGGGCCATATGTCTTGGAATTCATCAATTGAAGTTCTATAAGAAGAAAAGAATTCTTGTGGGTTTTCCTCTCAGTGGGAGAGGTTTTGGCCCTGACTGATTGCCTACATATTGTGTCCTTTGTCGTATTGTTCTTTATGATTTGGTCACTGTTTGATGAAGAGAATATTAATAGTAATCAAGTAAAATGAGAAGAAAATCAAGTTAAGTAAATTACATCTCAAGGAATTACCAAAAGAAGAGAGACCACTTAATCTAACTGCCCCTAGATTTTTCAATAGTAGTAACCAAACTCATCACCTCTGAAACACTTGATTTTCGACAAATCTTTATTCTTCTTTTCTTCTCCCTTTAAGCCTTGTCCTTGATTGGGACCTTTCTTTGCCTTCCCTTTTAATGCAAGCGTTACATTCTCCTCATCCTTCAAATTGTTCTGTCCTTTGCTATTGCTACCCTTGATGTTACTCTCGACAAGAGCAAGCCTCATCTCTTACTGAGTGCAGTCAGCCCACAACTGATCCCAACTAGGTAGCTGATCTCGTCCTGTGATACCTTGAACGAAAGTTGCCCCCTCCTGGGTGAAACTGTTGAGAGTTGTATGTACTATGAACTAGCTCACTCTCGTGAGGTGTCTCTCCAATCGCTGCAAGCTCATCTTGGACATTCTGAATTCTAGTGAGTAAGGAGTGACTCCTTCACCCTTTTGCATCATGGTGGTCCTCAACTTCTCTTTCAAGAACACCTTCCGGTTCTCAAAAGGATTCTAGAAGAGCGTTGTGACAACATCCAAATTTCTTTAGAAGTGTTCCTACCAAGTAGATGTGAGACTATATGATCTCGAACTCCATCAAGGATCATCCTCTTCACCTTCTCCATCTCCTTATTATAGTTCTCTAGTTGTTGCAGATATGTAGGTATGGCTATAACTGTTTCTGCATACGTCTTTAGACCATGCTCATCTAGCAAAAAAGTCATTCTAGCTTTCTAGATACAATAAGTAGAGGCACCATCAAGCCTATCCTGATCTTGAAGTCTTGTTGAGGCCATTTCTGCAAAACTCAAATCTAGGAAAATAAATAGGGATCTCCTCCCTTTCTTCCTTGGCTTCCTGCTTTGCTCCTCAAACTCCTTGGAATACGCAGATCTTTCTGCTCTACTTTTTTTCTGCTATGGAAATCTCGGATTTCCTCTAGAAAATTGGATTTGGAAACCCTTAGGGAAAATATGGAAAATTCCTTTTGCTGTATGCGTTTCCTCTCCCACCCAAGGTTGATTTGCTACTGCAAAACCGTTGTGCCTAGTTATGCTCGATGAAATTGTTGATCTGCTCACCGGAATTGCTTCTCGGCAATACCACTACCTACAAATTACTACAATTGAGGCTTTTCGAATTTTTTGCTCCCTGCAAACTGAAAATCAAACCCCCGCCTCTGCTAATTTGTACTCCTCGCTGATGGTTTGCGTAGATCCATAAATTTTGCCTAGAGATTCCCTTAGAAGCTGCAAAATTTCTCCCTCGTCACTGTGCCACTGATCTGCATTAAACTTGTTTTAATACCATGTGAAATTTTCACTCTATTGCAGCAACTGGAAATTATTTTTCTAACTGAATATTATTGTGTGTAGTTTATTTTCTATTATGACAAACAACGAATAAAACCACAACTGCAATTTTCACCAAAAATATAATGCACTGCAGAAACAAAATTGGCATTGAGAAAATGGAGCACGTACAGTGAAATTGACACCGTTATTTTTGGACAAATGTCCCTAGAAAAAACCAATGTGGGGAAATCGGTGCAACCGATGAGGGTTTTATTATTATTGTTCAACAACAAACTCTGAGTACAATAAACTGGATGCCAAACTGGCAAGCCTCTCCTGAGAAATTACTGGCAAACTATCTGAGAGAATTTTCTATCTCCACAAGTAATCTTGCCCCATGTTATTAATATAATTTATATAAAATAAAATAAATACAAATAAATGTAAATAATAAATAATCAAAATAATGATTATTTTAACAGTCATTAGTTAAATGAAAAGACATCTCTAAAAAACATGCCCAGTGATGAAGGGACACCTGCCTAGGTATATAAGCAAGACCTTATTGTAACATTCAATTCAATCCTTGTACATTCATCTTATTAATAAAAAATATTATTTACAATACATCGTGTATTTTACATTTTAAGGTCCAACAAACTACACTTATGTTGCTATAATGGTATCATAAATCTAAATCTGAAGTGTTAAGTGAAATTAAAGAATCATTGCAACAAATAAAAATATCCTTTACAGAATCCTTAAAGGATTTTAAAGTAGCACCCATAATAAAAACATATTGTAACACCACTGTGGTTCTCGTTGTTTAAACATTTACTATTTTTAGACATTGAACTATTATTGGATTTAATGGCGATGAAAGCCATGATGAGACTTGGGCGAGGATGTAATTATTTTATTATTATTTGAATTAATAAATCAATTGCTTGGAAGTATTCAGGAAATAGCACTAGAGTTTAGAAGATTTCTTGTCGGCTTAGAAAAAAGTTGTTGGTGGTTACGTCCAAGACAGAGCTTCCCTAAAAATATCCTAAAAATGCCTTGGAGAAAATAATTAGAAATAAATGTATTTAATGTGATGGGAGAGAGATCATATAAAATCATTTAGTTGGAGAAAGATATTAAGCCCGGGTTGGAAGTATTCAGGAAATAGCACTAGAGTTTAGAAGATTTCTTGTCGGCTTAGAAAAAAGTTGTTGGTGGTTACGTCCAAGACAGAGCTTCCCTAAAAATATCCTAAAAATGCCTTGGAGAAAATAATTAGAAATAAATGTATTTAATGTGATGGGAGAGAGATCATATAAAATCATTTAGTTGGAGAAAGATATTAAGCCCGGGTGGAATAAAGCGTTGCCGGAGAAAAAGTCAGTGTTTAAAGAAAAAAGAAAGAACCTTTTTTTGAAAAAAAAGAAGAAAAAAGGCCTAGGCAAAAGGGTTGGCAGATTCAAAAGCAGGACGCTAGTAAAATTTTGTTGGGAAGAAAATTTATAAAGTAAACCACAAAGGAATCAATGGGGGAGGGGGTTGATCCCAAAAGGCATAAAGATCTTGGCTTGGGGGCCGAGGGGCTGGGGGGTTGATACCAGAAGGCATAAAGGTCTTGGCTCGAGGGGGGAGTTGCGGAAGACAATTCATGGTTGGGTGGAACGTGCTTCGTTCCTGAATATTCCCTAAGCATTAATTATGGTTAGCATTGAAATCTTGTTTATGTCTTATTGTTGATTTTGAATTGTGTACTAACATGTAGTGATATTGTTAGTTTTAGATAACAATGGTATGTTCTATGTTTTAGCGCAATTTACTTCAATGTTCTTTATCAACCCAATGACAATTTCCAATTATGTCCCGTATCAATCACATTGACAGTAAATGCAGATAGAACATAAAAAAAAATTCAAATTCAAATTCACTTGTCCAATACATAGTCAACACTACCTTGTCAAAATTAGCAGTCAACTGCAGCCCTAACCAGAAAGTCAACATTAGTCAAATCAACACTAAAACATCCTCCAAGCAGCTTGCAACAACAGTCCAATTCGGCCTTTAAGGAGAGTCAATGTCAACCCAAAATAGATCAGTGAAACTCGGTCAAAGGAGATAAGTATTATTGTAATTTTCTGCAGTGAAATTTGAAGTCAATGCTGGCCAACTTGCCCAAAGCACCTCGATTTCTGTGCCCAACAACTCGGCCTAGGAAAATCGAAATTCTGCCCTAAAACCGAAGTCAAAGACGGTCAAATGAGCACTTAACTCTGAAATTTTTGGCCCCCTGCCACACATGCGAAAAAGAGAGAGAGGTTAAGATGTACGTACCAATGAAGAGAAGAGAGATGAATGATGTGATGAGAGATGTCCAAATTAGAAGAGATGCACTCCTATTTATACAATTCGTTGAGGGTGAGGAGACACATCTATTGGGCTTCTTGAGCCTACATTTCACTGAGGCCAACCTTGACAATTTATGCATGAGAGAGAATAAATTCAAAATTCCACTTCTGCTTGGCAGAATGAGATGATTTTTATATCAAAATTGGACCTTCCGAAAAGAGAAATCCAATGCAATAATCATCTCCATCATATGAGTTGTCTTAAGGTGGAATTTGGCCCTAATTGCCAATTTTAAGATAAATGTATTGATAGGGTAGGTGAAACGATGCATATATGTACACAATTGCATATATTATAAACTCACACACATGGTTTAATTGCTCCTTTATTTGTGAACAATCTTTGAATATAGATTTTTGTATGCATGCATCAAAGATAAAATATGCCACTGTTATCTGTATATAAAATCCTTATATGCATGCATGGGAAGTGACACATGTTATTATTATCTATGTAAGAATTTATTTTCAAATGCATATACATATTTTTTTATATTAGAAAATCTCTCCGTAGTAAATTGAAAGAAAAATACGAATATCGTGAGCTATCAATGAGCAAATCTATAGGAGAAAGGGCAATGGGATGCTATGCATGTAATCATGAAAGTAGTTGGCATTGAAAATGGGATAAAAGATACATATATCTTTAATCTACTTATAAAATAATTAGGTTTAAGCTAGCAATTTTTTCGAAATTATGCATCGTGATAAGTAAGAAAATCAAGAGCACACCATTAGAAGTATTACTTTGCAAAACTTAAAGATCAAACGTTTAAGAAAAAGTTAATCATATAGACA
This sequence comes from Pinus taeda, assembly GCA_000404065.3. NCBI lineage: Eukaryota > Viridiplantae > Streptophyta > Pinopsida > Pinales > Pinaceae > Pinus > Pinus taeda. Next base: position 153,021 of record APFE031201471.1, read on the forward strand.
TAAACACCAAAGCATTTCAATCTATGATCGGAATTGGTGTTTATTAAAGTGAAGAAGAAATATTCTATAAATACCATCGAGGTATTAACGAGTGTTGTACAATAGTAGTATCTGCGATTCCAAGTATATGATATAGAGGAAGGAAGTTAAAAATAAAATGAAATTTGAAGTGGATTAGTGTTAAAATTGGCAACTAGGGCCAAACTCCACATGGGTCATCTTATTTATGACAACTAATATTTTTCTTGGATTCCTCTCTCTGAGAGGTGTAGGATTGATCTAAAGATCAACTGAGTCCGACATGTACAAATGAAGTTATGAATTTATTTTGATTATGGTCAAATTATCAAGGTCGACCTCTTCTATATGTCGGCTCACCTAATCCAATAGTCACGTCTCTTGACCCCCACCGGTTGGTATATATAGAGGTGCTTTCTCCCTCATTTGCATCATCCAGTAAGGCCATATACCTCTGAAATTTTCGGTGGAGAAATGTGAACCTAAGCCGCAACAAGGAGAAGCCTAAGGACAACAAGGAAGAAGGCAAAAAGGTCAGTGTACTTCTGTGATTGGGCCGCAGGAGCTGCAGGGATAGCGTGGCACATTTGAAGGCTTATTTTTGTTTGTGTTAAGGGTTGTTCTTTGTCTAGGTTTGCTACACAAAATTGGAGCTAAACCACAGTAAGAAGAAGACCTAAAAGACAACCCTTAGTGCAGCCTAAGGGATAACGTGGAAGAGAAAGGACTATCTTAAGGTGTAACTAGGACTGTCTTAAGTGTGGATTAGGGCCATCATGAAGTATTGTCTAGGCCAAGAAAAATGGAAGAACAATGCAGTGGTTGAGGGCACTTGTGTGGCTCTGTTGTGGAGACAAAAGCTACAAGAAGTTGCTGAGTTAGGCCGCAGGCCATAGCCAACAATTTGAGGTTGTTCTAGGTGTTGCGTTGAGGGTTATACAACTAGCAAGGAGAAGCGTGGTGATGCCTGTGATGCAACGAAGGAAGGAGGGTCTTGTGGAAGGAAAGCCACAGTTCATTAGGTGACTGTTGGAGCAGTTTTTAGGGCTAACTTATTTATGATAAGTATGCTCTAACTAGTATTCAGAATTGCAGCCCTTGGTGCCAGAATTACAATTTCATTGTGTCAACTACATGGTTAAGATCTTTGATGTTCGATCTCCTATTTTGGCAAGTCAGTATTGACTTCAAATCATTGTACTCTCTCTCTCTCTCTCTTTGTTGAACTATTGAAGAATATATAAGAAGAATTGATCAAGGGTTCCCCACATTGGGGTTTGTTCCTGGTTGGTGCCACATCTTGTATCCTCTTGTCTTGGCGTGTCCTCTACTGTTTATGTTTATGCTCTATCTGCATTTTACTGTTATGTTGATGTGATTGCTAATTTGGATATGTATATTGGGCTAATAGAGAATTTGAAGTAAAATTGCTCTAAAGCATAGAACATACCATTGTTTCCTAAATTTAACAATTAGGCTATTCAAAGCTATAATATCTTATAGAGTAGATACGAACAAAACCCTTGTATACTATACATTTGATTTTCTCTAATGAGAAGGGAATATGAAATTAAAATGTTTTTTTGTTTGTGAGTTCAACTTAAAGGAAGATTGGAGTAAAGAAAAAAGTAAATAACAATAATAAAGACTGTAACAACCTTAATATGAGCAATTAGTTAATAAACTAGACAATATATTTATTCTTGTAAATATACTCTAGAGTTAAAATACATAAGGAGATACTAAGTCTAAACTCGTAAGCGTTGATGCCAAAGTTGGGAGAAAAATGGGATGCAGATTAAACTACTTATTTATATAAAATAAATGAGTCTTGTACTCATGGAGGAATATTATTACACCTCAAAAGAAAGGGCATAATGATTACTATAGTTACTATAAGGTTATAGTACAATTAACGAAACCGTCATTTATAATATAGCATTGAGACCATCTGGGCATATTCAGACATTTTGTCTCCTCAGAATAACATAAAATGTAAATTACTTATCAAAACTAAATGACAAAATCTAGTAGATAAAACATTTGATATTGTAATAGCCCCAGGTTAAAAGTTCATGTAATAAAAATTAATAAAGGCAAAATAAAACCATGGCCAATGGACACTTATTCCAAGCTAAATGTTGGGCAAAATATCCCAGTGGACATCACTTGATGTGTTAATGGCAAAGGGAAATTGACAAAGGCAATGGCAAAGACTCTGAAAAGGAAAAAAGACATTAATTGGCATTTTGTTTATGAAAATAAAGGAAATTAGGAGAAGAGGGAGGTGAAAGTTCACAAGTTGCATGTGAGGAGCAAATTGAAGGAAAATAGTTGAAAACTGAAGAAATTAGAGGCATCAATAATAAAAAGACATCAGAGCATCAATTGGTAGCTTTTAGTCAGTGCAGTTTTGGAATTAGTCTTAAAGAGAAGAATAGCACCAAGAGGAGAAGGAAAGCAAGCAAGCAAATGAAGGACAAGGAAAGCAAAGGAAGGCAAGGATCAAGCAAGGAAAGGTTGGATCAGCTTTAGCAAGAATACTCACAGGTAATAGGCTGCATGTATAATTTCCTAGCTGGTTTTGACATGCATGGTATGTGCATGTTGTATTTGGTTCTTTTGTTGTCATTGGCATGGATTTTGTTAGGTTTCGATAATGCATTTAGAATTTCCTTGCCATTTTCGGATAACCATGGTGTGATGGGACTTTTCTCCGTTTGAGCTTTGGGTTGCCAGAAGATTTTGGATCTAGGTGAGGTGGTCTCAGGAAAATTCCCAAAGGCCTAGGAATCCCTTGATCGATAATGACAGGATACATGGTAAAGCCTAAGGGTGGAGATGAGAAAAGTCCTCAAGGTATTGGAGAAGAAATTATGAGGAATTCAAGCTCGGTTTGGTTTTGCAATCTCAACATCGGTTTAGGTGAGATCACAATATGGTGAGAGTGGAGGTGGCTTAACCTATGGATTCCCTTGGTTGTTTATGGATTGATTTATCCCATGAGATCCCACATTCATGCTTGGAATTTGGCATGGGGGTTATTGGTTGAAAGAAAGATTGGTTCAACCAATCTATGATCGGGTGGTACGTGGAAGTCAACTTGGTTGGCTTTTGCCTATGTTTAATAAGAGCTAGGTTTCTCTTTCTTTTGATGAGTAAATGTACCTGTTATTATGTGGCTTTAATGGCCTTTCTCTAATTGTTATTTATCTGGTTATATGTTGGTTATAAACATGATTATTTGATAGTTCTTAGTCATGGCTCTTTCCATGCTTTTACTTGTAACTGAATGAATAATGAATGCAAGACCTAATTGATGTTATGACAGCAAATGTGACAAGGCACTGATCCATCTTGTTAAACCTCAGATAAGTTTTCAGCTCCTTATGTTCAGACTTGCATTCATGGCCTGTAGGTTGCATGCTTACCAAGTGTTTGACGGAATGCCAAATCCGGTTGGGGAAGGTCCAATCAAGTCCTTGATCAAGTTTATTATCAAAAGCATTGTCTTTATGTCTTCTATGAGTTCTAGAAGTTTCATGGAGTTCTGGGCAGTGACTGGGTCCAAGCCCTAGAAAATAGCCTTAAATCTTGCAGTCGTTGGCATAACACTGGCAGAAAAAGGTTACAGTCACACTTAGGCACGCTCATGGGAGCGACTGGGGCTCTAGGTCGGGGAAAAGAGAGTCATCTCAAGGGTTGGACACATGGAGGGGTTGGGTTTCTCTTGGAGGTCCTTTAGCACTTGAGGGAAGTCAGTAAGGTCTCAAGTTGTCGACTCCATTTCCTTAAGGTCATATAGGAGGTTGAGTCTTATCATAGTGACCCTTAGCTCATGTTTACCCAGGGTAAATGAACGAAGGTGGGTAAATGTGGGAGGAGGCGGTTACATATATGATTAAATGAAAATTGTAAACCCCCTGGTAAACATGAATTCCATGGCCAATACGAAGCAAAGCTTATATATGGTTATTCAAAAGTAGTAAAACTGGTCTTTTCATAAATAAGACAACTTGCACAGGAAATGTACATTGTTGGGAAAATGCACCAGGGATTAATGCCCAAGGTGATTTGATACAAGGTAACGAGAGTGGAGGCTCAATGTCATAACATTCAAACATTGATTAAGGATTGCCGCCAGAGCACTTATGTTGAACCCTAGTGAGGTCTAATTCCTACTAAACAAGGAAATTCAAGAACATCCTGTGTTGGGTTGTGGAAAGCTCTGGTGGTTACTGAATACCATAGAGTAGCATACAAATATAATTGAAAAATGAAACCTTTTTTTCACTTGAAGCAAAATTAGTCCTCTGCGAAACCATTAATAGTTTCAAATTAAGAGAGAAACAAAGAAACTATTATTTCAAGCATTACAACACCAAAATAAGAAAAATAAACATTAATGTACAAATTCATTACGTTTTAAACAAGAAATGTTATGCGAAAGTACCATTGAGAAAAAAAACTTCACAAGCGTAAAGTAGATCATATTGGATGCACATTAGAAATTCGTAGGTGCCAAGGCTTAGAAACTTTACAATTATGACCGTGTTGCACTCAAATTGTCAAAGTTCCAGGGAAGTGGAAATACCAACCTTTTCAACAAGGATCAGATCACATATCAACAGTCCATGTGTCATGGTCATCCCATTCCACAAGTTATATGTTATAAATGATCTTAGTAAAACCTTGAGTCTATGTAACAACTTAGGTAAATGTATAATTTGATGACGAATTCCATCCTAGAAGGTTTTTTAACCTCGTTGATTCCTTGTGTGTTTAGACACGGCTAATCATAAGAGTTTTTCCCCTCCAGCGTAAACCCCAAAGCTAGGGTGAAATTTATTGTCAAATTATTGGGTGAATCCTTGTGTTTCTAGTCGAGTTTGATGTAAAAGTGGTTTGGGAATAATTTAAGCTAATTGACTTAATTATTTAATTAGAAATCACTTGGTTTATTAGATCATATTGTGTCGCAGATGGTTATGTGTCTTGAGGGTCTAAGCCAAATGTGTATTCCCTTTTTAAGTCTTGTAAATGAAAAATCTTATGTATTAGAGGGTTGAAAAAATAATTAAATCCCCTCTTGTAAACTAATTAATTTTCCTGGCAAAATAAAATTAAATCGTAAGCCAGAAGATTAATTAATTAATTAGAGTCAAATTAAATTGTCTCAGGAAAACAAATTATCCAAATGGAAAATTTCGTGGGTCTTGAAATAATCAATTTTTAAAGGTCCTTCACCAAGGGAATAGTATATTTCAAGAAAATTTAGACCCTTGAACCTTAGTGGTTAAGTCTAAGTCAAAATTTTGTGGAAATTAACTCAAAATAATTAACTTTGAACTAATTAAAAAGGAATTAAATGATAAATTCGAAAATTCTTAAAAAATAAAAAATCAAGGGCCAATATTAAAAGATCTTGAAGTGTTTATCAACAACCAATATCATTTTAACAAAAATCAAAGAAACTAGTCGTTATTTGGAGGATTTATTTATAAATTAGAGAATCAGTTGAGCCTCTAGTGATCTTGATCTTTGGCTAGAATTGTTGCTGAAGTATTTTGAAAACTATTGTTCTGCTGGGAACTATTTTTTCTACTATAATAAAAGACTATGGGGTGTAACTCGAGGTGCTCTTGTTCGTTGATCTGTGTTATGTATTGACTACGGGTTTCCTATGTGGTGCTTTATGTTATCATTTTGAGATAATACATAGTGTTTGCAGGAACTCAATCTTTGGTCTCTAAGTTCATAGACTGTGGGCAAGGGTTACTTTGCTTGGGTCTTTAGTTTTATATGGTGGATTGAATCTTCGCTAGGGCTATAGTGAGCATAAATTTTCTAAAGCGTTTTAGCCATTCTTTCAACGAAAAAATATTATAAAAATTATTTTCTCAAAATCTATCTAAAAAACCCTTGTCTAATTTATAAATAATTAGGTAACTTTAATTGTAAATAATTTTTCTAACTTGGGTTGGGGTTTTTGATTTATTTAGTATACATTTAGGGTTTGAGTGTTGTATTTCTATATTTTGCAGGTTGGATCAAGGGATCAAGTGAAGGAAGAGCTAAATCTGAGCCGTTGAGGGTAAGATCTAGCTTCTTGACAATTTTCATTGAAGGTTTGATCACCAAATTCATATTCGGAAGTAGAATTTTTTTTGAGACAACGGTTTTTAGTTTTTGGCCTTCATGTGACCAAATCTATCCCCTCCAAGCCCATCGTCATCTCAAGAGCCCCTTGCGCCACATTTTTAGGTCCTTTTAGGGTTGGCTGTAGCCTTTAGGGACCTCGAGGCCCTGCGTCAAGGGTTCTAGGCCTTTTTAGGCCTAGCTATGGGCCCAAAGGGCCTCGAGCTACCTCCTCTACTGTAGACGATTGCCTTGTAGGCTTGCCATGGATTTTTGGCCCCTAAACCCCAAATTTTCAACCCTTTTTCACAACGTCTAGCTTGTGAGCCTCAATGTTGACCTTTTGTGGCCTTTTCCAACCTTCCTGACCCCCGATCTATTACTTTGACCCCTTTATCCCCAAACGTTGGCCTTCCTTGACCTAATTTTGGCCCTCCTTAGTCATTTTTTGCCCTAACTTGTCCTGAAACCCTAATCTGAATTTTAAAGGCTAAATACTTGGTTGTTTTGCAAGTTTAAGGTTTCAAAGTTATATTTTCCAAGCGACAACTTGATCCCAAAGTTTCAAGAATTCCAACCAAGGGATATTCAAGGCCTTGGGCCTAGGGTTTGACCTCTAAACCCTTGTTTTTCTTTAGTTTTATTACAACAATCAAATGATTAATAATTCAATTATAAAATCACATAATAAATGGTCAAAATTGGTAAAAGTTGATAAATAGTGATTTTCATAAGTTTTAGTCACTTGGGCATCTCAAATTGGGCTCAGATATAAACTTTTTGCTTGCTGGAATTTTCTGTGTAAATTACTGAATCAAAATTTTTTAAATCAAATACTTAAAGAGGGCCAAAAATTTCAAATTTTCAATTTCTGGCAAAATTTTACTATTTTTTTGATATATTGGGGACTGTAGAAATGTCTTTCGAATTAATCACATTATTAGACCCGAGGATGAACCACATTAGTTGGTTCGAAACGTCGACCCAATCCTAATAATGTGATTAATTCGAAAGACATTTCTACAATATGGATCACAAAAGTCTCGGATCTAACAATATGGATCACAAAAGTCTCAGATCTAATATTGGGGATTGTCTTGAGCATTGTTGGGTTGCTGATTTGTCACTGTTTCACTGTTGTAATAAACATATAAGTTCTTAAAATTGTTAAATCAAAAGTTCCTAAAGCCCTTAAAATTGAAATTTTCAAGTTCTAGTGCAATTTTATTATTTTTAAGTATATTGGCCATCTATTTTTGGTATCATTAGCTTGCTGATTTGTGGTTGTTTACTGCTGTATAAATATTTCAGATTTGAAAAATTCGCTAAAAACACACCTAAAGGCCATAATACATCTGATTTTTCAGTTAACTAAGGTTACTTGACAATTGGGTATAATTTGTAATATTGGGCAAGCATAAAAATTGTTGATTCAAAATTTCCTTATTGTTGTCATAACATTAATAAATATTAAATTTTCCGAAGTGACACTGTTGATTTTACTATTGGGATCTAACACTTGTGTGGCTTAGAGCTTTACAATATTTTTTGAATTTTGCACTAAAGAGCACTCTTTCATAAGTTTTAAGTTTTTGATCTTGTGGAATCTAGTTGGATAATTGTTATATCTTAAGAAGCTTAACATCTTGATTGTTTATCTTAAGTATTTGGCATTATAAGTTCATGAGTTATTTGGCATCTTATGGGATATTGTTGAAGTTTACACTGGTATCTCTAAGCACTTATCTTGTCTAAGATTACATTTCACTTTGTTAAATTCTCTTGCTTTAATATAATCCACAATAAGTACTTAAGCATCTTAAAAAATCTTTGCTCAAGATAATCCCACTCATAACTGTTGAAAAATGTCACTATGTTTGGTCTTCATACTGACATGTAATTATGATCAGTGTTGATAATATCAGTATCGAGAAAATATTGGTGAGGGTCCAAAAAATATCTTATCGACAATATCGGCGAAAATATCGGCAAATATCGGCAAGCATAAAAAATGCATAATATATTCAGATTTTTCAGATTTTTAAACATATAAAGCAATAACAACATGAAATAAACACATTGACACATAAATATGAAGAAATCATTGATATATATGATGTCAGATAGAAATGATATATCAAAGGCGATACCAAATCTTGTTGATCCCTGATAATTGTCCATTCAAGGACTCAAATTTGGAGAACCAATACAAAATAACATCACATATATAAAAGTATCTCATTATCATGAGTTATATGTAGCATAACAAATAAAACTAGCAGCTATCTATCTGAAATCACTGCCCTCTCCCCCTTTTACGGGAAAACATGATGAGCTGTTTGCCAGGCCTGCCCCTAGTAGTAGAAGGCCCTGATCCTGCCTCTGCACCTAAGGTCAAATAATGAGTCCTAGGTATGGGGCTATGCTCTCCTATATCTATAGCAGATGGTGTTGATGCTAATGCTCCCGCAGTGTCCTCCTCCTCCTCCTCCTCCTCTAAGTGTTGTTGCTCCTTTGACTCTGAGTCCTCCTCTTGCTGCCCCTGCTTTAATGGATCATCTGCCACTGGCTCTAACCATGAAGGTGACTCCTCCAATATGGGCTCTTCAGACTCCACCCTCCACAGAAACAATACATCAATATTGTCTAAAGAAATGGCATATGGATCCATTGGTGATTCTATTTGCCTCACTTGAAGTCGGATGTTGTAATGCACATACACCAAATCGTTGAGGCGTGCGAACTCCAACCTGTAAGAGTGTCAAAAAAAGTAATGAATCTTGACTCTTGACTCTTGACACTTGAAGGTCATAAATTAAAAATTAAAAATTACAATAAGTGTAATTGTTCAACTAAAGGCTTGAGCTCAAAGTTATACCTATTGCGCTTTTTGGCGTGTATTTTCTCAAATACACTCCAATTGCGCTCACACCCTGAAGAGCTACATGTTTGACTCAAGATTCGTATGGCCAATTTTTGCAAATTTGGTGCCCTTGCACCATAGCTTCGCCACCAAATATCTACAACAAAATAATGAAATAAAAAATTCAAAAACTTAAAACATAATTAAACTTTCAAATAAAAGTTACATAATTGAATTTCAAAAAAATGGAATTATAAATTTATAATTCTAATTTCTAATGAGTGATGACTTGTCACTTACGTGGCACGAAGAGGGTCCTTTCCCTAATAGCATCATCAAAGCCAAATAGGCCAACACAATCCCGATAACACTGTATCTCGCGATTGATTTTGCTACGAAGCTCAGGATCAGGTACCATCCTCTGAATACAGGAATGGAGCCCTTCCATCACCTTGCCATCAAAATCAAAGTTGCATTTGTATGAAAATGTGGGGTTGAGGAAGAGTGTTGCTGCATGAATGGGTCGATGAAGCATCCCTGTCCACCAACTATCGATTACATCCCATAGCATCATCTTCCTATCAAGGCCAACAGAACACTTGTTTTCATAATAGGAACGAATGGCCTCCTTGGCCCTATCCATGCCCTTATACAAATAAGGCATTGCAGGCTTCTCTCCATCCACAAATCTAAGAACCTTTACTATAGGTTCGCTAACTGCACATGCTTCTTCTACTCCATGCCAAAATGTCTCAGAGTACACCATTTTTGCAATGGCTTTCCCCTCATGTCTCATGTTGTATCTACAATTACGCCAATCATCAGACACAAACATTTGCTTCAACTCGAATTGATATCGAAGCAAAGACTGAAGAGTAATAAAGGTTGTGGCAAAACGTGTGATGGTAGGACGCCGCAACTCCTTGTTTCTAGTGAACCTCCTCATGAGGCTAAGAACAAAAGCATGGTTATAAATAAACTTGGGGATGCTCCCTAGCCATATCAACCGCCTCCTTGATGAAGGAGAGTTTCCCCATATCCTCAAGCAACAAATTGAGACAATGCGCTACACATGGAGTCCAGAACAATGTGGGATGCCTCTCCATAAGCATTCTGCCTGCAGACACATAATTAGCTGCATTGTCTGTTATGACTTGCACCACATTCTGCACACCAATCTCCCGAATGAACCCATCTAGCAACTCACATATTGTTGTTGCATCTTTGATATGTTCTAATGCATCCAAAAATTTAATAAACATGGTACCTTTAGGACAATGTACCAAGAAATTTAGAAGGCTCCTACCCTTCCTATCTATCCAACCATCAAACATCATTGTGCATCCAGTAACTTCCCATGTCTTTTTCAACTCCGCCAATCTAGAGTTGATGTCTTGTTTTTCTGCTTGAAGAATTGGCCCCCGCAACTCCTCATATGTGGCACTTTTGTACCCTGGGCCCACAACAACAATAGCATCACACATTGGCTGCTAAAATGGATTGGTTTTGGTGATGCTGAGAGGTAAGTCGCTCCAGAAAATACACCTCCCCATGACTCTATCTACTTTTTGCTTCTCCTCCTTTTTAACAAGCGATTTTATTCCAGATTGTGCTCTAGCTCCTGTTCGTGGAACAAAAAATGATGAACTCACAATCGCACTAGTAGTACCATGTGATGGTGTGCCAATTGTGGAGCCCCTCCCACTAGGGCCACTACCCTCAACACCAAAATTAGGAGAAGATATCCCGAAAGATCTACCTGTACGTTCAACTTTGTTTCTTTTTGCCTCTTCCTTCTTTTTGTCATTTTCATCAATTGCCTCAAGAGCTTTTTGTATAACCTCTGGACTAGAAACTGTACAAACCCCAACATCATGTCCACTGAGTCTAGCAAGATGGTATTTCAGTCGTGTAATCCCACCTGTCATCCTGGTCCCACACAATTTGCATGTAATACATGCACGATTTGTCCCACCATCAGGGCTTCCATACTCCCAAAATGGGTCCAAGGCTTTTGGCATATTTGTATTTTGTAGTGGGCTAACTCAAAAGGAAACCTAGGGCACCAAAAAAAAATTGGAATTAGTAACTTAATAAGTAATACAAAATTTCAAATAACCACATCATTTTACAAAACAGTTTTAACTTTTTTTGCTACATTATTTGCAAATTTGCAATGGGCATGAAAAAGAGAGCAGACTTAAGAGGGCAGTGAGCTTGTATCATGCAATAATTGCCACTTTAACCAAAGATGCCAAGCAATGAAAGAGCCTAACAATGCAAATGATATGCCAAGGAAATGAGGTGACTATATATTACTTATTATATCACTGTTACATAATTATACCACTGCTGTAGGTGCATTATCAGACCTCGGTATTCAACAAACAGTCTTCCAAAATTCACTTGTATGACACCAGTTTTTCAGACAAGGTTCCTTATGAATTAGATTTATTTCTTCATTAATTTATAGAGACTTTAGAAGCCAAATTTTACCATTGTTAACTTATTACCAGAGATCCAAATCATTCATATTAAACGCTGAAACTAGCATGTCAATCCTAAAAATTTATGAAAAAAATGCTAAACAATGACTCACTGACTAACAAATGAATGCAAATGATTTCTCAATATATTATGGTGATTGTTAATTAGTTTTTTGGCCACTGTTTAGATGTATTACACCACTGTAAAGTTGTAAACAATGTTTCTCGAAGCTGCAAGTGAAACAGTGAGGAAGAGAGAGGGATAAGGAGGCAAACTTAAAAGTGAAAAGTTACAAATAGCAGTGCAGTATTATTTGGCAACAGATTCCACTTTTTTGCTTAATGATTTGCTATCTTATACTCAAAATAATGTTAATGTGACTCCTCTTTGGCAGGCATGGTATGATGCTAGAGTCATCTCGAATCTCGATTGCTAGGAAGCCCCATCAACTTTCCTGTGCTTGCAAGTTTTATGTGAAATTTTATTGTGCTTGAATAGAAGATTTGCTTGATATTGAGCACCGGCCACTGGTTGCAAGCAAGAAAACAAAACTTGGGATTGAGAAACTTAGTGTTTTGCAAGCACCATATCAGTTGAATGTGCAGCCCAATCTGACTGACAAAGTAGAGTTTTGGGGTGGAGATTCTTCATCACTATGTATGCCAGCACTTATTAATGAATCTATAAAATTAAAATCACAGATTGCAAAACTCATTTCATCATCTCTTAGATAGGGAATTGTTGCTGAAATGATGAAATCAATTTTAGACTATTGAAGGAAAGTGATCTTCATCGCTATATGCATGAAGATGATACATTTAGTTAAAAACTTTGGAAGAATAAAACCATTTTCTGAGATGGTTCAAACTTCAATGTATGCTTCAAGCCAAGAAAATGAAGGCAAAATTTTCTATGCAACTCACATTATCAACTAGATTCCCATTTATGCAATTCAAGATATGACTCCATATGAGAAATGTTGCGGCTCCAAACCTTCAATTTTGTATTGAGTGCACGGGTTCATATTCCCAAGGCAAAGTGAAACAGATTGGAACCCAAAAGTGACAGTTATATTCCGGTAGGTTACAATAAAATTCTAGAGACATTGTCTATATGATCCTTCCTCTCATTAAGTCATAGTCCTTCATCATGGTTCACCAAGGTCTTTCCCGCTACTTTCTAAGTTTCTACAGATGTTTTGCAAAGAGTTTCAATGCATCTCTCTCCTACACACTATGATGATAAATTTAAAACCCTTGCATTTTGAAATGGAAAACAAAAATCAAGCAAAATGATTGTAGGGAAGAAATGAGATTGTCTCACTGTTCTTGGCACTTGCAGCTTAGAGAAATCTTCGTTGTTGGTAACTTGGTGGCGATAATGGCTATGGAACGTTCAAACCCTTCTTGGCAGCAACCACACTCCTTCTCCAGCAATCAGAAAAATAAAATGACATGAAAAAAACCAAAAACGGATTTTTATAGGCCGCGCGGAAATTTTTGCCTGTCACCGGGCGATTTTTTCCATCGTCGCGCGATATTTTCCGAAATATCGGCGATATTTCGGAAATATCGCGATATTTTCGGGAGCTGAAAATATCGCGATATTTTGTTGGCGATATTTCGGCTCGCCGAAAATATCGCGATATTTTTGAATATCGCTGATATCTTGGTGATATTATCAACAGTGATTATGATTTTATGTAATGTGATGTAAAGAAGAAAAATAAGTTTATTGTATTGCTTGCTTCATGGGTTTCATGAGCAAGAGATTTTATTTTTGGGACAAGACTCCCATTTAGGGTCTTTAGGAATTATTTGTCATCTATTCATAAAATGATAGAGTCATTGTCATGTAATGAAGTCATGTTACACTTTGTATAGTGTCAATCTTGTCTATGTAAAGTATCATCCAAGACCTTGCCACTTATCCTCTTCAAGTCAGCCTACAACGATGGAAGAACATGCTAGAAGAAGTCGACCTAACCTCTAGTGATCATGTCAGCCTAAAGGACATGTGTTGAAGTGTATATATAGCCACACTCGGCCTCACTTAGAAGCAAGCAACTTGACAAGCATTCGCTGAAGAAGTGCGAAGAAGAAAGCTACAAAGAGAAGTGCGAAGAAGTGATAAAAAGAGATTCTTCTGGGAAAGAGAAGGAGGATTCTTCTGGGTCAGTGAAGGAGAGTTTCTTCTAGGTCAGCGAAGGAGATAATCTTCTGGGACAACAAACGAGAGTTACTTCTGGGGATTGTGAAGGAAGGTTTCTTTTGGGGTTAGAAAATGAAGGTTTCTTTTGGGGTTAGATGAATTCGAGAATAAGCAGTGTGAAGGATAGAGACCGAGTTTCTCTAGAACGAGCTAGGGAGAGCAGTTCAAGATCAAAAAGAAAAGCGAGAAAGGAAAGAGGCAAAGCATCAAGGTTAATGACAGTTTTTGGGAGGATATTAGAGTCAAGGGTATTTGTTGTGGTTTTGGTACTCATCAATTGGAGATCTAGAAGAAGAATTTTGATCGGGTCTTCCTCTCAAGAGGTGAGAGGTTTTAGCCTTGGCTGACAAGCTTACATACTGTGTCACTTGTCTTTTATTGTGCATATTGCTAATTGTCTTGATGAAAATAACACAATAAAAACATAATCAAGAAAATACTATAAGCTAAGAAGTAAAAGTATATCACAAGCAATTATCAAGCAGATAAATTTTTTCCCCTAGATTTCTCAACAATAACATGTTGCATTAGCATACTAAGTCTAGATTGCACTAATAATTTACCACCTAGCATAAGCTAGTTTCATAGAAACATAGGACAACCCTTCTCATTTGGCTTGGGGGCTTCGGCAACTCTTTAGTGGTTAACACAGTGACCTTGCAGTGATCTGTTATGAATATAATTCATAACAATTAGCTAAATAAAATAGATATAAATATTAGACAATTAAATATTATTTAGGTTAATTAGTCATTAAAATTAAGTGAAAAGACATGTCCGTTCACGAAAGGTCCCTTGTTGAGGTATAAAAGCAGGGTCCTCATTGTACATTCAAATCATCTTATACATTTTATATATATTAATAAATTATTATATTAAATATCTGTGTGTATTTTAACATTAATTTTTTCAAGTTATCGGTCCTTCGTGCTTCAGCATAGTTTTTATGTTACAGTGGTATCAGAGCCATGGCACACGATATAATCATGTAGGCCTTTGAATGTAGTTTGCCGCACAATGTGCCATTACATTCATGTCGTGAACATGTCGAACATTTTACTGAAATTCAAGAAGCATTTCAGCATTTAAAAAAATCAATTGCAGAAGTTAAAGCATGTCAAAAGGAAAATGTGGAAGAAGCAAAAGAAGAATTCGATTAAAATTTTGTTTTTGATGAAGCTAAACAAGATCAAGATAAGGAATATCTTGAGAAACAAGGAGATGTACAATATCATAACAATGAAGAAGAAGTCGTTAGTAAAAAACTACCATTTGTGACTCCGAAGAAAGAGCAAGCTGTTGTAGATATCGACAATGAAAGGATATTAGATTTATACTTGTTGGAAAAAGATGTAGATAAAAATCTGCCATTGGTGGCTCTCGAGAAAAAACAAGTTTTTTGAGATATAGAATCTATACAAGAAGATATAGTGAAAGTGCTCAGTAGAGAAGAGAGGAATTTGAATTCAGACCAAGAAATGGAGTTCTCATCTAGGAAGAGAAAGGCAGAAGAAAACGGCCCCGGGGATTTGAATGTGGAACAAGCACGGAAGTTTCTAGAGGCTTTTATCAATTTGCTGCCAACGCTGCCATTGCCGCTATGTGAGTTCGATTCCCTTCCAGCCGCAACATTTTGTTGGCACGGAATTGTTAGATGTAAATACCAAGAGGCAGATTAATCAGTGGCCTACTTCCTGGGATATTCCTCACATGCTTCCTCATGTCGCATTCAAGCTGAGGCATGTGTTAGAATGGGGGAAGGGAATAATATATTTGGTGTTTGTGGGCGATAAGAAAAACGGTAAGCCAGATTTAGGATCTTGTAAGATACAAGATATGCATACTGGGCAATTAGAAATGATAACAACTTACTGCTATGGCTCCTCGATTCTCATGAATCCATTCAACATTGCTGCTCCAAGATGCACTACGGAGTTTTTAGAGATGACGAAATAGTATTGCAGAGGTAATCTTTGCAAGCAAAGCGAGTTTTATTTCAACCAAGTAACACTGAAAAACCAGGAAGACGCGATTGAAGTGCTCCGAAATTGTAAAAATCTTCATCCTCTGGCTAAATAAATGCTTATTGTAAACAACTGCGTTGAGGCTATTTCTATGAGGGTACTGATGGGCCTTTTTGAAACAAAATATCAGCTAAATGAAGAGATTTTTGTGGAAAGTTGTGAGGACTGGTGGATAAATGATCTGCTGACGCTACTGTTTGATTATTTTGGACAAAAGACCCTGCCTGACCACACCGGCAATGCCGCCCCCCTGTCGTCTGTTGCAACCTTTTCTGTTGGTCGTTCTGCATTCCTATTTTTGTCCATTTCGTATTCCATCCCTCTGTCTGCCATTGTCCATGTTTGCCTCGGTAGTTGGTATCCTAATGGGTGGACAGGCATTCCAATTGGCAATTTATTGTGCGGACACCACACTATTCAAAAACGTGTCGTCCTTGCTGTAAAACGAATGGCCCTTGCTCGAAGGTCAACATGAAGGGTTGCCATCAGTTTATGCAGTCTCCATATATACCCAGGAAAACACTTGAGATGAGTCCAATGGACGTTATACGACAATATAGTGGCCGAGCTTACCCATTTAATAAAGAGCGACAGGATGCACTTGAGGCCAAAAAGGAAGCCAACAGAGAAGCAGAGACTCTAGGCTCGATCTTGGTGCCTGATAAGTGCAACTTCATCATCAAGAATGGAGGTGCCCAGGTCCTGGTATCTGAGATTGTGGGTAAGACAATTGGTTTGTATTTCTCTTCTTATTGGTGTCATCCTTGCAAAAGTTTCACTCTCAAGCTTGTAAATGTACACAACAAACTGAGGGATAGAGGGGAAGAATTAGAGATTGTTTTCCTGTCTTGGGACTGAAATCAAAAGGCTTTTGAAAAATACCACAGAACCATGCCATGGTTGGCTTTTCCATTTGGAGATAAAACAAGGGACAATGTAGATAAACTTTACGACCGAGATGACATTCCATCCTTCATTGTGGTTGATCCAAATGGGAAGGAGGTGTCAAATTCCACAAATGCCATACTCGACTGCGGATCCAAGGCCTATCCCTTTACTGAAGAGCGTCTTCAAACGCTGAAGAAGGAATTCAAAGAACATGGAAAACCAACGGATACGCTCGACGAAGATCAATATGCGACTGATAAACCCTCTGAAGAAGGTACAGATGCTGCGATTGATGAAGGTTCTCAAGAAGACGCAGATGCTGCGATTGACAAGAGCAATAAACCCGGTGGAGTAATTTGTGATGGAGATGTTGTTTACATTGCTCGTTAAAGCCTGATGGCGATAAATGCTCGTTTGAGAACCTTGTTTATCATTAATTGTATACATCTTTAATTTGTGAGTGAAGGGCATCTACAACTACAATGAATAAATTGCTTGGGCCACTATAATGAGAATTCAATTGACAATCAAGGATATATACTTGTGAAAGATTTAAAAAAATAATTTATTAGAGTTTATATTAAAAAAATAGGAATAAGTTAAAAATGGTATCATATATATATATATATATATTATTATATATATATATATATTATTAAAAAAAATTATTATTGAAGAAAAGAAAAAAAAATATATATATATATATATATTATATTATTATTATTTAAAAAAAAAAAATCTTAAAATAAAAAAAGAAGAAGAAGAAGATTGGGGGAGACACTTGGACTTCAAATACGACGTTAATTAACGAGCACCAGTGATGGAACCTTCCACCTTTCCATATGCTGCAACGCACAACAAAGACATTCCCAGGCATATAGCTGAGGACAAACTTCCGAAGAAAGAGGCTATGTTATGAATTATAATCATAACACTTAGCTAAATAAAATAAATATAAATATTAAATAATAAAATATTAATTTGATTTAATTAGTCATTAAAATTTAAGTGAAAAGGACATGTCTAAAAGACATGTCGTTCACGAAAGGTCCCTGGTTGAGGTTAAAGCATTGGTCCTCTTGTTACTTCAAATCACTTAATACATTTATATATATTAATAAATTATTATATTAAATACCTGTGTGTATTTTAACATTAAAGTTTTCAAGTTATTAGTCCTTCGTGCTTCAACATAGTTTTTATGCTACATGGTTAGAGCCCACAGTTTCTGCAGCATCAGAGGCATCGAGTGATAGGAGCACAACAAAAAGTATCATTTATCAGGCCCTAACATGCTTCTTGTTGGCCTCCTTCCCACAACCTACCTTGGAGCCCATCTTCAAAATAGTTGAGGGAAAGTTACATCTAGATTAGGCATTTAACTAAAAATAACCAAGATCTCTGCATCACACATAGGTCATAGGTTTGTATTTCATTTAGGTTAGTCAATCATCTTAAGTAGTGAGTGTCCATTTGGTCGTTTGGGTCCAATTTAATATAAGAAAGAATTTGTGACTCTATTAAGGCATTGGTCTCATACTTTGAAATCTAATCTAATTAATAATCTTGCTTGAATTTTACCAATTGGCTAGGCTACTCATCTGTGTCTCCCAAACAAGTTGATTTCCAACTTGTTTTCCTTCATCTCATTTCACAGGGATTACCCCCCATAGCCTGTAGTTATGAGACAGCTAGAACGGAGTGGGCGGGGATCAGTGTGACAACCCTCGTCCTGAGTGCTGTCGCAGTCCCTATACAATCTGAGCGACAACATTTTCTGGCGCCGTTGCCTGGGACCATTTTATTGGACCTTGGCTTTACGATAGTTTTTCATAATCTTCTAATCATATTCCATCTTTCCATTTATCCCATCAATGTTACACCTTTTGACACCTTTCTCTCATCATTCTTCATCTTCTCATCACTTTATCATTTTTTCTTTCACTAATCTTCTCATCTTGTTTATTCTCACATTTAGCACTTGGACATTTAGGTTGGTTTCTTGTTTGGGTAGCGACTCCAGTTATTCATCCATTCACAAGAATGTACTCTAGAATGAATCTTGGTACCTTGGTTAACCCTACTTCCGATCCTGAAAAGGTTCTAAGAGCTTGGTTAAACAAGTTACATTCTAGAGATCGTTTAAATTTTCTTGAACAGGAAGCTATCCTTGACCTCCATATGCTTTTCATCAATCCTCCAAATCAAGACATCATGGGTGACTTCCATGGGCCTTGCGACTTCACCAACATCCATGGGTATCCACATTATCTACCAAATGAATCAACTATGAAAAGATTACCAATATTTGAAGGAAATAATGTTGTCAATGCTAAAGAACATATAAAGAAGTTTGATTTGTTCCTCCATAGATATGCTCATTCTACGGATAATCATGAAGATGTTAGGATGAAACTATTTGTCTTATCCTTTGACTTTATGAGAACCCTCTTCAATGCCTTCAGAGACAAGTATGGAGATAAAAGAGAAGGAAAATTCTTAGTAAAGGAATTCAATACCTTAAAAAGAAAGAAAACGAAACAATGGTAGAGTTTACCCAGAGGTTCAACAAATTACTGAAGGACATGACTCGGGATTACAAGCCTCCTAACAAAATAGTTTTGGAAACATATCTTAAGGTTTATCATGTAGAGGTTCAATATGAGATAAGGCAGGTTCACTCTACCACTTTAGCTACTGCCCAAAACACAACTGCAGTCTGCAGAGTTAGAAACAAATAAAAAGACTTCAAGTAAATCTGAGATCCCTGACTATGAGAGAGGTCCTGTTAAAGTCAAAGAAGAGTCAGAAACCGTCAAAGAATTAACCAAACTGGTTAGGGATATGGAAATTAAACATGGCAAGCAGATAAATGACACGCGTAATCAATTAATACAGATGGAAAGGAATACCAGGATGCAAATACAAAGTTTGCCTCCCTGGAACAATAATAATAACATGGGTAAAAATAACAATCAGTGGCCAAAAGGGAATTCCTCAAACGATTAAAGACCTTCTACACTACTTGTGTTTGCCAACATAGTTGATGAGTCTATTCCTTTCTACAGACCTTGTAACAATTTTCATGAAGAAAGTACATGTGCCTTTGGTAGAAGGATTTTAGAAGATAGTAGATATCAACAAAGTAATAATGCAAGTCAGGGAAAATCAAGTGAAAGCCCATGCACCAATATGATTTCTTAAACCTTTGCAATAAACACCTTCGGTGAAGAAAAGGACCCCCATTGCTCAAGCATATGGTGATAAAATGATTCAAGAACAAGTTCTAGAACTTGTAAGGAGTAAGGCTACACATATCAAAGGAAGGGTAAAGGTCAAAGTCAAAACAAACAGGGTCCCACCGAAAGATACAAATCTGCTTTGAACATGGATTGGGTCACATGGATAAATAATATTAAGATCTCTGTCCCTGTACTTGAACTTTTCAAGATTCCATCTCAAAGGGCATCTTTCTTTAGGGCTTTGGGTATGCTTCAACAAAAGGATGACAAAATTAATCATCAAAAGAAAGAAATTAAGTTAAAAAACATTAACTGTTATATGACTAACGAAAACCATGAGCCGATCTTTCTTACTTTGGACATAAATGACAGATTGCTTCATAATTGCATGCTAAACTCTAGTGCATCTAAGAATGTCATGACCAAGAGAGTCATGGAGCAATTAAACTTAAGAATTTCTAGACCATACCATAACATTTGTTCAATGGACTCTAGAAAGGTTGAGGTCCTTGGTGTAGTTAATCATTTACAGGTTGTCTTAGTAGATTATCCATACAAAATCATCACCATGGATATAACAGTCATTGATGCGCCAGATGTATGGGGAATGCTTCTCTCAACAATTTGCAGCTGATTTAGCTGGATGCATTCAAATGGATTTATCTTATGCCAATATTCCTGCAGCAATGGGTGGCATGGTTAGGTTGTACAGAGAAGTAAAAAGACGATACCACATGGAAGTTCCAAAGAAGTTGGAAAATGGTGAACATGTTGTGCCACAAGAGCATTTGCCTCACTTTTGAATTAGAGATATGTCACTTTTTCCACCACCCATCCCCTCTGGAAAACAAAAAAAGAAGATTTCAGATTGATAGGGATCTGCAACACACTGATGAGCAGTTACACCGACCAAAGAGGGTCAAATTTTAGCAAGGGACATTTGAAAAGCAACCAAGTGATCCACCAGTCAACAGATATATGCCCGAGATTGTTCCTCACCGATGACATCTGATGCCATGGGCGTCATTTTGTATAGTATCTGTAATCCTATTCCCTTTTAATTTCATGTCGTTAGATATTTTATTTCACACATTTATATTATGTTTTTTATTTTAGTTTGTTAGAGTAGATTTTTTATTCCAGCGGTATTTTCTATATATGCATGTTGATTTCGATGTTGAATGAATATCTATTTGATGGACTTTTGTTTCTTTGAATGCAAGATTCTGGAATTTTCACGTTACTTCATAGAGGCAATGTGTCCCCATGTGGAGCTAGATGTTGCACTCAAATTGTCAAAGTTCCAGGGAAGCGGAAGTACCAACTTTTTCAATGAAGGATCAGATCACATATCAGTAGTCCATGTGTCATGGTCATCCCATTCTGCAAGTTATATGTTGTAAATGATCTTAGTAAAACCTTGAGTCTATGTAACAACCTAGGTAAGCCTATAATTTGATGACAAATTCCATCCTAGGAGGTTTTTTAATCTTGTTGATTACCTGTGTTTTTAGACATGGTTAATTAAAAGAGTTTTTTCCCTCCAATTTAAACCTCAAAGTTAGAGTGAATCTATTGTCGAATTATTAGATGAGTTTTAGTGTTTCTAGTCGAGTTTGATGTAGAAGTGGTTTGGGAATAATTTAAGCTAATTGGCTTAATTATTTTATTACAAATCACTTGGTTTACTAGATCATGTTGTATCGCAGATGGGTTATATGTCTTGAGGGTCTAAGCCAAACGTGCATTCCTTCTTTGAATCTTGTAAATGAAAAATCTTATGTATTAGAGGGTTGAAAAATAATTAAATTCCCTTATGTGTAAACTAATTAATTTTTTTGGCAAAATAAAATTAAATTCTGAGCCAGAAAATTAATTAATTAGAGTCAAATTAAATTGTCTTAGGAAAATAAATTCTCCAAATGGAAAAATTTGTGGGTCTTAAAAGTATCAATTTTTAAAGGTCCCCCACCAAGGGAATATTGTATATTTCAAGAATATTTGGACCCTTGGACTTTGGTGGTTAAGTCAAAGTCATTTTTTTTTATGAAATTAGCTCAAAATAAATAATTTTGAGCTAATTAAAAAAAGAATTAAATGATAAATTCGAAATTCCTCAAAAATAAAAAATCAAGGACTAAGATAAAAAGATCTTAAAGTGTTTATCAACGGCCAAGATTATTTTGAAACTAGCCATTATTTGGAAGATTTATCTATAAATTAGAGAGTCAATAAAGTCTTTAGTCATTTTGATCTCTGAATAGAATTGTCGCTGAAGCATTTTGTAAACTCTTGTACCGCTGGGAACCATTTTCTCTACTATAATAAGATACATTAGGGTCAACTCGAGGTGTTCTTGTTCGTTGATCTGTGGTATGTATTGACTATGGGCTTCCTATGTGGTGTTTTATGTTATTATTTTGAGATAATACATAATGTTTGCAGGTACGCAATCATTGGTCTCCAGGTTTAGACTGTGGACAAGGGTTACTTTGCTTGGATCCTTAGTTTTTATATGGTGGATTGAATCTTCGCTAGGGCGATAGTGAGAGTCAATTTTCTGAAGTGTCTTAGCCATTCTTTCAAGGAAAAAATATTATAAAAAATATTTTTTCAAAATCTTCTTAAAAACCCTTGTATAATTTGTAAATAATTTTGTAATTTTAATCGTAAATTATTTTTCTAACTTGGATTGGGGTTTTTAGATTTATTTTGTGTATATTTGGGGTTTGGGGTGTTGTATTTCTATTTTTGGCAGGTTGGATCAAGGGATCAAGTGAAGGAAGAGCTAGATCTAGGCCCTTGAGGGTAAGATCTAGCCTTTTGACAATTTTGCAGGGACTTCATTGAAGATTTGACAGAAAAATTCAGACCTGGAAGAAGATTTTTTTTTTTGAGACAAGGGTTTTAAGTTTTTAGCCTTCCCAGAACTAGATTTGCCCCCTCTAAGCCCAACATTAGCCTTCCCTTGGCCAACATCATTCCAAGAGTCCCTTGCGTCACATTTTTAGGGCCTTTAGGGTTGGTCGTAACCTTTAGGGGCCTCGACCTTCCCTTTTGGCCCTACGTCAAAGGTTCTAAGCCTATTTAGGCCTAGCCATGGGCCCAAGTGGTCTTAGCCTGCCTCCTTGCCCTAGACAACCTTATAGGCTTGCCATGGATTTCTAGCCACTAAACCCCAACTTTTCAAGCCTTTTTCCCAGAGTCTAGCCTCTGAGACTCAACGTGGACCTTTTGTGGCCTTTTCCATCCTTCTTGACCTCTGATCTATCACCTTGACCCCTTCATCCCCAAACGTTAGCCTTCCTTGCCCTAATTTTGGCCCTCCTTAATGATTTTTTGTCGTAACTTGACTTAAAACCCTAATTTGAATTTTAAAGGCTAAATACTTTGTTGTTTTGTAGGTTTAAGGTCTCAAAATTTATATTTTTCAAGCGGCAACTTGATCTCAAAGTTTCAACGAATTCCAACCAAGGGACCTTCAAGCCCTTGGGCCTAGGATTTGACCTGTAAACCCTTGTTTTTCTTTAGTTTAATTACAATAATCAAATCATTAACAGTTCAGTTCTAAAATCACATAATAAATGCTCAAAATTGATCAAAGTTGATAAATCTTGATTTTCATAAGTTTTGGCCACTTTGGCATCCCAAATTTGACTTAGATCTAAACTTTTTGCTTGCTGGAATTTTCTGTGTAAATTGTTGAATCAAGTCTGCAAACTTTTCTGAATCAAATACTTAAAGAGGGCCAAAATTTTCAAATTTTCAATTTCTGGCAAAATTTTACTATTTTTTGGATATATTGGGGATTGTATTGAGCATTGTTGGATTGTTGATTTGTCACTGTATCACTGCTGTAATAAACATATCAATTCTAAAAATCGCTGAATCAAACTCTCTTAAAGCCGTAAAAATTGAAAATTTCAAGTTTTAGTGCAATTTTATTATTTTTGGATATATTAGCCATCTATTTTTGGTATCATTAGTTTGCTGATCTATGGTTGTTTACTGTCGTTGTAAATATTTCAGATCTGCAAAATTCGTTGAAAACACACCTAGAGGGCCCTAATACATTTGATTTTTCAGTGAACTAAGCTTATTTGGCAATTGGGCAAGCATAAGCATTGTTGCTTTAACATTTCCTTATTGCTGTCATAACATCAATAAATGTTGAATTTTCCAAAGTGATACTGTTGATTTGACTATTGAGATCTAACACTTGTGTGGCTTATTCCAAGCTTTACAATATTTTATGAATTTTGAACTAAAGGGCACTCTTTCATAAGTTCCAAGTCTTTGATCTTGTGGATTCTAATTGGATAATTATTATATCTTAAAAAGCTTAACATCTTGATTGTTTATCTTAAGGATTTGGCATTTTAAGTTCATTAGTTATTTGGGATCTTGTGGAATATTGTTGAAGTTTACACTGGTATCTCTAAGCACTTATCTTGTCTAAGATTGCATTTCACTGTCGTTAAACATCTTAAACAATCTTTACTCAAGATAATCTCACTTAACCTCTTGCATTAACATATTAAGTCTAGATTGCACTAATAATTTACCTCCTAGCATAAGCTAGGTTGATAGAAACATAGGACAACCCTTCATCGGTGGTTAACACGGTAACCTTGCAATTGTCAGAGCCACAATCTTTGCAGCGCTGGAGGCATCAGGTGAAGCCCTAGCCTGCTTCCTATTGGCCTCCTTCCCACAACATACCTTGGAGCCCAACTTCAGAATAGTTAAGGGAAGGTTACATCTAGATTAGACATTTAACTAAAAATAACCAAGATCTCTACATCACACATAGGTCATAGGGTTGCATATCATTCAGGTTAATCAATCATCTTAAGCAGCGAGTGTCCATCCAGTCATTTGGGTCCAATTAAAGCACTCCATTAAACAAGAATTTGTGACTCCATTAAGGCATTGGTCTCATACTTTAAAATCTAATCTAATTAATAATCTTGATTGAATTTAACCAATCCGTGTCTCCAAACAAATTGGTTTCCAACTTGCTTTTCTTCATTTCATTTCATAGGGACTACCCCATAGCATACTATTGAGAGATAGAACATAGTGAGTGGGGATCAAAGCCACAACCCTCACTTAGCTCCCTCATCCTAAGTGTTGTCGCAATGCCTGTACAATCCAAGTGACAACAAACTGTACTAAAATATACATTTCAGAAATTCATTGTATACGAAAGGCCACAGGCCGTATTTTATGACTGATATGCCACTAGCCGACACAAATTTCTTTTGAATAATATTTCCCCACAGGGGAGAGTTAGATAATAGTCGCTCTCTACTCGAGCTAAAAGGGGTACATTAGATACATGTCACTGCGCCTTGAAGATTTTAGCAAAGAGTTCAAAATATATATGTGAGGACTGACCTGTACTAGAGCAGTAGGGAGTTAGAATTTGGAGGCAAGACTTTTGCCTTAGGAAAATTTTGAGACTACCTTCATTTTGTGCATACCTGCAACAAAATTTTGCAGATGGTCGTGAGCAAAAATAACTCTTGGGGTAAAATCGTAGGAAGGAAGAAAAATAAATCAGAAAGGAAGCACTATTCCAAATAAAAATTTCATACTTGTAATAGAGAATGCTCCAGACGTTTCCTCTGGCACATTACTGAAGGATTTTGATTAGCACAGAAAGGGAAGTCAAGGGTACACGCTAGTAGACTGACTAATTTAACTACCTACAATCCCAGGAAGCATCGACCTTAAAAAAATACAGTTCCAGGCGTTGTGGAACCCTCTTTGAGGCTCTATCCTAAGGCGAAGGGTCAAGCTAGCTCAGATTCACCAATCAATTGGGGAAAATTGTAGGAACCCTCAAACCCAAAATAAAAAAAGAAGAAATAAAACTCAAGAACATTACTTGTTGTCACTGAGCATGTAATGTTGGCGAGGGAAAACTTGTTTAACCCTGCATAAAGAGCATTTTCGTGCTAGAATTAGTATCCTAACGAAACCAGGGCGGTCAAGCACTCGGTAGTGAGATTTTGACTAGAATAAGAACTTAAGTTAGGAAAGGCACATAAAAATTAAGAGACATGGTTGCCTGTCGAAAAGTAGGAAACCCTATTCCCATGAAGTGACGGTGCGTTGAAAGGTGAAGTCGAGACTTCTTGTTCCCATTTTGCAAGAGAGTGCCCTAGAACAGTAAAGAAAAGAAAAACTTAGTCGAGCTAAACTCAAGAAAACTAGAGGCAATGGAAAGGATAAAATTGCACAAGGGAAATATAAACATTACCAATACGCCGAGAAAAAGTATTCACACAGTTTAGGATAGAAAATGGTTGCCGTGGGCTTCTAGAGGAAAACCCTAGTTGTTGGATTTTCCAACCTCGTCACAGACAAGCGCAGTCAGTGGAAAAGCCAAATCACTGAGAGCACAACACCACTCGTAGGGTTAGGACTGGGAAACTGAAATTTCACCATTGGATTGACAGATGGTAAACTCCACTATCCACGTGAGCCCCGTACTAACCATCATGTGAAGACCAGATGGGCTCCATGACGTGGCCACCATTCGTTCGATCTCGAGCTTCGATAACTACCTGACCCCTTGATTTTGCAAAACCCCCATGTATTCAAATGGACACGATTAACAGGTAGTCAAGACTTGACCATCGTATTACTACCATCGGACTATGATATGGGGACATATGCATAAAATCGCAAATCTCGTCTAGGCACAATAAAGATAAAAGAAAAAAATAATGGCCATTGAATTTTGGGTTGACACCCCTAGTGCTAGGTAAGTTATGATGAAACTATGGTAGGGGAAAACTTAATAGAATAAGGCATGATGAACCCTTGATAGGGGACCTTAACATAATAATTTGTTTGGAAAACCCATCATAACATAGTAATAAATATTAGTAAAAATAAAAATAAAAATAAAAATAAATAAATAAATAAATATGAGGAACCTATGTGACACATATTTAGTGTCTACAATGGAAGAGGACATTGACATGAAATAAACTAACAATGAAGAAAATTCTAACTTGGAAAAATATGTTGAACAAATTGAATTAGGAACTTTTTAGGGTGATATAGAAGAGTCTCTAGATGTAGTTACAAGGAACTATCCTGAGAAAATTAGTGAATCTAAAATTAGTCACAAGAGCAGTGAAATTGCAAATGTCAGGAAGATAAAACAAATTACTATGAGTGAATAAGATGAAGAGGCATTTGAAACCAACGTGCATGAAAGCTATGGTATTGAAATGCCTAGAAACAAAGATTTATAACCCACTAGTAGAGAGTCTGAAATCACTTGTAAAATTTTTATATATGAGAAACTAAGACACAAAATATAAAATTGGCCACAAGAATGACGAAAATGTTGTTGTAGATGATAAGCAGGATATAAGCCTCCCTTCGAAGGAAAGATACAATTTCAGCCACAATTTCACCAGGAAGTAGGCAGATCTATGTCAGCAAGAGCTAACCAGCATACCATTGGGCATTAAATGCGTGGCTACATGCGCCCCCGATAGTTGTTTAACACACGCACGGGCAATGATAGATAAATAAAAAATAATGACGCGTGTGTTAAACAGCAATCGGGGGCGCATGTAGCTGGGCATTTATTGCCCAATAAAAAATAATGACGCGTGTGTTAAACAGCAATCGGGGCGCATGTAGCTGGGCATTTATTGCCCAATGACAGGCTCGTTAGCTCTTGTCGATCTATATCTAAGTTTTTTGGAAACAGTGAGGGAATTTAAGTTCTTCTAGTTGGGGGAAAACAAAAATTACCAGAGGCCCATAGAGAATTGGACCCTCATTCACGTTGAAGTAGCTTGGGTGAAAAAGTTGATAAAGATAATAGCTTCCACGAGAAGCATGATAAAGATATTGATGATGCAGGAAATTATATGAATTCCCCACCAATTTTTTTTGTTTGATTTCAAACAAATTCATTCGAATCCTTGGGTCTGATGCCAAATATGATCGAGACGGTTAAAACATTACACCACTGAGAAGATGTGCAACCTGTTCTTATAATGAGAATAAAAATGGAGGAATGACCCTCACATTACGATCTGGGGTTTCACTTTGACGTCGAGGAAGAGAAATTCCTGCTAGTTTTCCACTCTGTAATGAAGGAATGTAAGGAAGATTTTATGGGCCCCATGAATGAACAAAGCCATGAATTAAATGGTGCATATTTTTTCCAAACATTGATTGATGACGGTGTATTCGAAGGCGACTTGTATGCGATTGTAGTTCACAAGGGTGAATTGCTAAAAGCAAGCGCTATATTGCATATGTTAGGGATGTAAATGACGTGTGATACCACTCATTCAAAAAAGAAAACATACAACTGAGAGTCCTCGCTGCCAAAGAGGGAACACCCAAGATCAACGACAATAACGACATTATACAACTTGAAAACGAAATGGTGCAACTTGATAATAATCTCAGATAGACAATTATTGCATGGCGTTAGGGATAGAAGCTGGCGCCAGCTTTATCCTTTATTTCAATGCCATAAATCTAGAAGCCACATTGATACCTTATTAGATTGCCATGAAAATCAATTGGCAATCCAAAAATTATTGCGATTTCTCCGTGAGTTCAGTTTTGCAATTCAACACAAATACGCAATCATTGAGTCCAAAGAGGGATTTCTATTGCTGAGTAAGCTCATAGCAGGATGCTCTCTGGAATCGACCCGAGTGCCAATAGGTGCAGATTTCGGTGGCCATTCTGGTTAATGCCCACAATTTGAACAACGAGTTTGATCTTAGCAAAGACCAATGTAAATTGCTTTCAGTCCTTGACAAAATGAAAGGACAAGTGGAGGGCCAGAATCCTCCCTCGTCACTGCCTATGCCCCTTGAAGCCATGACTCGTGTAGGGTTGGTGAGTCGAATTTTCAATGGGTTGGAATATGCAACGCTCTCATGTGTGGAAAAATAGAGTCATGTGGACGGGTGGCTTCTGAAGGGCGAGTTAATGCCCCCAAAAGCCGAGGAGCTAAAGTTTATAAGATGTTTTGAGATTCTTGAAGGCCTAAGCACGACCAGGATAGGCCATCTGGAGATGGGGAGAGAAATAAACCGCAGTGGTTACAGGGATTGTCAACTCAACGCTTTTGATGAACATATTGCCTGTCGAGTGTTGCACAAGTTAATGGTTTTCGGTGTATGGACACGACCCTACGAATCAAATGTATGGCTATAATAATAATAATAATAACTTTTAACTGGTAAGTGACTTTATAAAATAATATAAAGTAATTTTTTTGTTGTTGTTACGCTGGGTAGATCCTCTTTTTCATTAATTCATAAATCAAATTTACACCACATTGATTGGGTAGGTGACTTCAACTTACCTAGTGGGAAACCAAGTCTGTTGGCCACTTATCCGCATTGTATGCCATCCAGTAACAAAAGGTTTTCAGTCTTTCTATCCAAGTTATATAAGTCTTAGATTCATGTTCATATTCTAGAGATCTACATACATATATATTTGCATAAGGAAATGTAAAAGCTATCATCATATATATAAACAAAAGCAATAACAAAGATTTGTTAGTCATGTTGTTCAGCAAAAGGTGATTCCACAAGCTCTAGGTCTTTGGCATTCGTCCCCGGCAGCTTGGTCGGGTCCAAGATACAAGGCATGTGCCTCTCAATTCTATCTAGTCGAACGTCCTGTTTGTGCAGTTGAAATTGCACCTTCTAGAATTCATGTTTGTAATTAGGCATGCCTTGGACAGTGACAACCATGCCCATCAAAATCTGCGCCATAGCCTTACTCAACAGGATTTTAATCAACCAATACAAGTAAAGTGTTTGCTTGAATTGAGTGATTTTGCCTGTTGTGTTTCTAGGATCTAGGACAACGGTTCTCTAATCCTCCATTTTTGTGTCTGTCTCACTCTCCTATTTCACTTCT
Organism: Pinus taeda; assembly: GCA_000404065.3. NCBI lineage: Eukaryota > Viridiplantae > Streptophyta > Pinopsida > Pinales > Pinaceae > Pinus > Pinus taeda. The sequence goes on from APFE031201471.1 coordinate 182,825, forward strand.
TCTTCCCACTTTAACAATTTGTGAATTCCCTCATTTGTGCCTTCACGGTAGGCCTCCACTGCCTCACTTATTAACCTTTCCACAATTTTCCTACCTTTGTAGATCTCAAACGTGCCGAGATCCGTGTCCCTCCTGGTCACTTGGGCCCTCCTTCCACAACCATGGGTTTTTGCAGGACGATACATGGTTTTGTTGTCCCAAACCTGTTCATTGCAGCAAATTGTTAACCATTGACAATTTAACATAAATAACAGTAGCCTTGCACACAAGTGGTAACATTACAACGCGCCGACCCGTCTTCTTCATCCCTTCCCATATCAGTTACAGTACCCCGCCCTCTGTGGTCGTAGGTCAAGTCCCCAGATGGGGCCAACCCACTACCAACCCTAGTGGTTACCCTCTGCCTTAGACCCCTCCTCTCAGCCTCAATCAGGTTTTCTTTCGCTCTCCAGTTCCAGGTTGGTAAGCACTACCACTTTCCCTCACGTAGTCAACCAAGGCAAGCATACCCTTTCCCCTCTACCCAAGACGCAAAAGGAGGATCCAACCCAGATATCCACCCATCCCTGAGCCCCATGACGTTGCCATCGCCAATCTGCTTGCCATAGTCAGTGCTGCTCTCTTGCCAGACTTCCCATAATTCTTGACCTTCTCCCTCATGCTGAGGTTTCTACCGATCTCCTTGTAGCTATGCATGCACCAAAGGCAAGGGATGTCACCCAGATTGCAGGTTGACTGGCAAACTACCCCTGGGTCCTATCTCTCTAGCTTTACTAGCAGGACTCCTAGGAACTACACAACTAGGTCCTCTGACTAGTGTCACCAGAATTCCCACATGGGAAAGAAGGACTTCTAAGCAATGAAAAATAGATAGTATACCAAAGGGGTGCGAGACACAGACACAAGACCAAGCATATGCCACCAGCAGACGCCCCTAGTTCTTCCAGCGCTGCTCAATTTTTCAATTCTCACCCATAATTCCTCCCCGCTCCCTCAAATGAAAACCAGAACAGATCAACATTTCGAGAGCAGAGAGATATTTGAGTACATACTCGTTAGCTTCTGCATCCGGTCAATATGCTTGTTGCTAAGGATGGCGTCGCAGGACCTGTCTGCTGCACTAGTTTCTCCATCCGCGAACGATCCAAACAAACATCAAATTTCCCTCCTTCACTGTTGTTAAAACTTAAGACCAACACTATCATAATTCCTGCTGCCACCTTTCCCATATTCACTGCCTGCCATCATGCAAAGGGCCACCACACCCATCGCCTCGAGCTTGTGGGGGCGGTGGCATTGTACTCGGAGGTACTGACCATTAATCACCTGTTCAAATGCCCAACTGCTGGCTTGCACCCCGATCGGGGTAATATAAAGTAACTTTTACAAAGTTACATTATAATAATTCTTTTATGAAGCTATATATATATATATATATATATATATTATATATATATATTAAAAAAAATTGATAAGAAAATGGATAAACCTCAATTCCAAGGTAGTATCACTGACAAATTACACATGCCGAAATGATGAAAGAAAAGTGAAGAAATTGTCATAAATAAAGCTTTGAGAGACAAAGGTTTTTGAAGAGGGGCAATGTTATGAAAATAATTTATATAAAATAAAATAAATACAAATAAATGTAAATAATAAATAATCAAAATAATGTTTATTTTAATAGTCATTAGTTAAATGGAAAGATATGTCTAAAAGCCCTGCCCAATCATGAAGGGACACCTGCCTAGGTATATAAGCAGACCCTCATTATAACATTCAATTCAATCCTTGTACGTTCATCTTTTTAATAAAAAATATTATTTACAACACATTGTGTATTTTACATTTTAAGGTACAACAAGCTACACTTTTGTTGCTACACCCTACAATCAACTCTCAAACTGCATTTGCGCAGGATGAAACTCGCACTGCCTGGAATAGCTGCAATTTGTTGCTACTAAGTGTCTCTGCCATTTAGAAGGATTCGCTGGTCCTCTGAAAGAATTTTCTTGGCACTCGGCTCCTGAATCTATCTCTTCTCTAGCTAAATCGAACTGCCTCGTCAAGGCTCTACGCAAGCCCTTGCACAGCCTCCCATGGAATACTCAACCTCTCTCGGTTGACTCTTTTGGCACTGGAAAACTCCACCGGAAGCTCTGCCGCTGCACCCTCTCACTTTTGCTCCCTTCTGACTCAAACTCTTCTTCCCTACTTTGCTACTGCAGTGGTATAGCTCGATTTGTTAAGGAACTTGCTCTCTTGATGTGTCTTCTCTTCTACTCATTGACAGCCATAATTAGATTTCCATCAATGGCTAAGATCATCTTAAATTTAATCCGTAAATGTTTCTAGAGCATTCTAACAATTAATTCCTATTAATTAAGCAATTTTCCTAAGTTAAATTTAGGAAAAATTCAAATGCTGGTTAATTAATTTAATTAAAGCATTTCTCAAGGTTATTTTGAGAAACCTTTTCTGTGTTTTGAAAATCTCGTGTTCTTAGCCTTTCTGCCACAAGTCGAGACTAGAACACCTGTCCAATGCTACAGAAACTGACACAGATTACTCATACTTTGCAGGGAACAGTACTAGGAGCTCCAAGATCATCATGGGAGTGTTCTGTCACTGGGTGGCTACTCCAAATACCATTTCATGGCACACCTTCTTGGCTGGCAGTGCACAGAAGCATCTGGCAAGGAGCTTCTGTGAACTTGGTCACTTGGGAATCAAAATCCTTTAAAAAAGTGCCAAAAACTGGTTCCAACAAACTAGCAGATTGCAAAGCCCCAGCTCAGTTTAGTAATTAATGAAGCAGAAAATTCCTATTTTAAATCGATAAACCCCTAATGAAAAATACACCTCTTCCTCTCAAGCCCCCCATTAGCATTCACTATAGTGTTCAGTTTCACTGTTTGAGCAGCTGTTAGAATTTATACTTTATAGTTGGAATCTTGAAGCCTTTGCATTGGAAGGGTGGATCTTGTGTGGAGTTTTAACACCCTAGTTACCAGAAACGGGACGATGTCGGTCGTTTCTGGCAGAAACCTTAGGAGAAACGCAACCATACTAGAAACGCAGTCTGCAACGGCCGTTTTCATTTTCACTAGCACGAAACAGTTTCCCGCGAAACGAAACAGTTTCTTCTCGCCGTTTCCGAATAGACTTGCAGTTAAATTTATTTTTTCGGACTCAGGTTAAATTTAATTTTTTCAAACCATGGGTTAAATCGAGTTTAATTAGCAATTGATTGTTAGTTTTATGGAAGTTACACATAGGGTTAAGTCCAGTTTAATTCGCAGTTGACTGTTAGTCTGCTGCAGTGGACTGTTAGTTTTCTGGAAATTAAACATAAACACTCCAGGGTATTGTGAGCGAGCAGCTGAAGAAAGAACTCACTGTATTTTTTAGAGAACGCATGGTATTGTGAGAGGGTTGCCAAAGAAAAACACCAGTTGCCATTAAATTTTAGTTCTAAACTCCAGTTGAATAGCATTATTATTATGTCTCAGAAATTTTTATTTATTTAGACAGCAGTTATATTTTTTTTAATTGGGTAGTGATCCATGCAAACCAGTGGTTTTTCCTAGTTGTGCAGTTGCTCATGTTTTTTCAAGGATTTAAGCAAAAGAGGAGAGCAAACCCATCACTACTCAGATGCAAGAAAGGCGCAGATCAGAGCCAAGCAACTTCACGCCCCCATCGAGTTATCTTCAACAGCATTGTCAATTCTATTGTCAAAGGTACTACCTACAAACTTCAATCTCTAGTTTTTACAATTTCATGAAAAAAAAACATTGCAGGTTTATGATTAATGCTTTGTTTATATTGTTCACCTTTAATATGGTGTTTTTCTCTCTCTTTGTTTCTTATATAGAAAACCTTCGGACTTCGTTTCTCGTACCGTTCTTGTTTCCCGTTCCATTTCCTTTACACAAAATCTGATATTCTAAAATTGACCTCCGCGTTGACTGTCCATTAACAATTTTAACTTCTTCTTTTTCCCATTGTATGTTTCTCTCCCTTGGCCAATTCATTTTGCCTGCAACACTGCTTAATCTCTTTCTTGCATGCTTATCCTCTCATTGCAAAGGCTTTGTATGGCAATCTCAAGTCTGTTTGGTATGATGACTCTTGAGTCTTGACATATGAGGACCATTGTTGTTGGTCCATATTTGCTTCTAGCTATTTGGAACCCTAATTTTTATCTCTTTTTGGGCCCCTTGGTCATTGGACTAGAGACCTATTATATTTATGCGTGGATACGCTTGTTTTTAATGTCGTTATGTCAGTGGTTGATCAGCGTTTTCTCTTTATAGGAATGTTAGCTCAAAAGAATTATTTTAAACTAGTCCATAATGCCCAAATTGTTATGGTTTTGTCTTTATTTTCATTGTAGTTCCAAATGGTATTTTATTTTAAATAGTCATAACCCATACGGTAGTTCCTAAATATGCGACTATAGCATATTTAATGCCCCTGACATGGGGGCTTTATAACCCCATATAACACGCCGTGCGGTGAGGAGAGAGAGAAAAAACGCGCGCGGCGTGTTATATGGGGTTATAAAGCCCCCATTCCAAGGGCATTAAATATGCTATAGTCGCATATTTAGAAACTGCCTAACCCATACTACAGTTCTCAAAAGAATGTTTTAATTATAAATTAGACCATAAAGGCCGTCCTTGTATTGCTTCATTTGTCTTTTGATTGTAGCTCGAAGGTTATTTTTATTTTAAATAGCCCATAGAACCGATACTGAATTTTCATCTCTCTTTTGGGGTGGCACTCATGGTAAGATTCTCTATTTTAAATCACAACTATTTAAATTATTTTGGTATTCTGCATTTTCAAAATTCCAAGTACTTGTTAATTCATGAATATTTATAAAACAGACATAAACAAAAAAAGCGAGAAAGTAGTAGGATTGAAAAAATGAAGAGGTAAGAAAGGATTCAAAGAATGGTGCAATGCAATAAAAAGTGACAAACGAGTGGTTTGAGTTGGAAGATGAATGATGAGAAAAGGAAGATGGTCAAGTAATATGGAATAAGTAGTCAATTATAGTTTTGTAAGGAAGGAATGCAAGGAAGAATCAATTATCGAGTCAAGCTTTAGCGTATATTCTCAGAAAATCAATGTTCTAGTAGTGATTTCCAGCTAGTCAAAAAAAATCAATGTTCTAGTAGTGATTTCCAACTAGTCAAAATAAGAATAGCATGGCATCATTATATGTAAGCCACGTTAAATTTAATCTGTATTTTAATTTGATATAAAAAGGAAAAGTTTAAACCATTTTCCTTGGTAAAGGAAATGCGTGCTTATGAAGAGTTGAATAAAGAGGAACTAATATAAATGGTGGGGTATTAAAGAAACACCACTCGGAAGTAAATGAAAGAATAAGAAGATTGCAATCCACAACGATGACTGGATTGTTATTTAAAACCTTTTCTGAAATATTTATGTATTTAAAAATTCAAAGAAATTTTTGACAAATATAAATCAAAGGTTTTTGTCAGTATTAACCTTATTGTTATCTATATGTTCACTGCATGTCAATTTAGCATTCTTTGGGATGTATCTTAATGTTTCCTTTGTATCCATCCATAACTTCTGCTCTTTATCTTTTGTAAGAAGTTTATCGCATCAATATAAGGTTGTCAAGTGAGAATTGATGAATAATTTAAGATGCTTTTTTGTCTTTTTTATTTAAATTATTTTTTGGTGAACACTATTATTGCCACCTGTGTGCTTTTTGTTGTTGCTTTTTTTTTTGTAGGCAAAGGTGTTACTCTTGTTTTTCTATTATTAAGTCAAAAAAAGTACAGCAGTATTGGTGGAACCATCTACACGCCCACAAGGGGAAACCGAGTAGGGCATCCACCTAAAGTTTTTAACCGCAGACCAAAAAAAGAAATACCACAGTCTGTTTTTCCAAGCTATATAAACTCCACAATCATTCCACGTTCTGATTCTACTGATATACACATGATAGCTATCTATTACAAAACTATGAAACCTGTCTAGTCTATCTATATGCCGCAGATTCATCAAAAAAAGAGAACATTAAAACAGAAGTTACTCAGCTGCATCTCCTAGATTCGGTGAGATCTCTTTGTTGCTCCACTTCTGACCGTCTTTAAGCATCTGCTGGATTTCATCTAACTTTTTCTCCTGCATTTCCATGGAAATTTGCAGTATGCGAAGCTCCCGCCTCAAATTGGGGACTCCCTGAGCCAACTCTGCCATTTCAGTAGCAGCCTGCTCCAGAGCCTTAGCTAGTAACCGTTTCATCACCCAGTAAATGTGTAAAGACTATTTAAACAGGGGCATTCTGCCTCTCGTATTGTCGGGGTCATGCACTAGAAATTCCCAGTCCTCCATCTCCGAGTCGGATTGGGCTTGAATAGCTTCTTCTTCCATGTTTTGGATAATCCTCCTGATTCTGGGACTGGTATTCTGAGAGTAGGCTCTCTCAGCTTGCTGAATTTTCTGTTCAAAAGTCTGTCTGGCCCTTCTGGCTGGTCTCCTACTCTGCTCCGGCCTTACTCCCCTGCCTCCACGAGCTCTATTGGCCTCGCTGTCTTGCCCATTGTTTGGTTCTGCCTCGCGGTCTGCTTGTCTATTCCTCGTCTGCCGCCCTCGGTGCGGTACCCTTCTGCCCCGCCGACTCCGCTGGCTGATGCCCATAGCATACTGCTCCCATTCCTCTGCGTTCATGCTTTGTTCTCTGCTTTCATTCTCATCAGAAACGTCGAGAATTTCATAAATTTCCTCCGCTTTCTCTTCTTTCATCACCCCTTTCCCCTTCCTGTCTTGCTCTCTGATTCGCTCCGCTTCCATCTCTTCTGCTAACCTGCCTCTCTTTCGAGTTTCCATAATACAGCTCACAGGTGAACGACTACGCTTAGCACGGAAGGCTCTCGATGGACCTGTGTTTCCTCTCGCTCTGCGGATGTTAACTGTATTCTCTTGGTGCCGGGTGCTTTGCATGCAGGCTGATATAAAGTCCCTAATCCCGCTCCTCCTATCTGTCCCATTGTCCTTACCCTGCCATCTGTTATTCCGATCATCGCATTTCCTATCAACAATCTTATTAGATTTATTCCCATTTAAGGTCGCTGACATGTACTTTCCTCCTCTCCGCCAGTTCAAAAATATGATTGGATTTTTATGAGGTGGATTTTTCCTCTCCGTTTTCGCACCTTCTCGATATGATCTCGCATGGTGATCACTAATCTCCTCCCCAGGTCCTTTCTGACACTCATTTATTGTCTGACCCAAATTCTGTCTGTCCCCAGTATTTCGCACGAGTATTGCAATTCGCGGGGGATTCCTATTCATGATGATCCTGCGTGGCCTGGTCATGGTCATGATTTATGATATTGTCCAGCTCCTTCCATTCCTCATTAACTTGAATCGTTCTCCACATGCTGTCTATCTTGCCAGCTCGGCCCTTACAACCCCAGTTTGCAAGAAAATCCGCTGCACGATTCCCGTTTCGTTTTACATGGGTGAAGATTTTGTAGTCCACACCTTTCAGTAATTCTGCAATGTCCTGAACAATGCCTGTTGTTCGCCAGCTGCTAGTGACCTGTTCCCAGTTTCTACCATTATTAATCTTTTTCAATGTTTCGATGACCAGTTGGGAATCCCCCTCGATCTCCAGGTTTCTATAACCGTTGCGTATTGCAATTTGAAGGCCCTGGTGGACAACCCATAGCTCAGCCTCGTTATTAGTCATTTCTCCTCCCCACTCCGCAAAAATCCATCTGGTATTCTGCTGGTTGTCCCTAAAGATTCCTCCAAATCCAGCGTTACCTGGATTCCCTTTCGAAGCCCCGTCAAAGTTTAATTTGACGAAATTACCTTTAGGATATTCAAACCTATCTTGGCTCTGATTACTTGTGGTGATCCTCGCAGGCTGTTTATTATGGACCATCTCGAAATTTATGTTTAACGAATTGAGGATGTGATCCTCTCCCGGATCTGCCTTCCAATCCTCCATCACCCATCTTTCCACTAATATCGTTTCTCTGGTGAGAAGGACAACCCGTTTCCATATCTTTTCCCAATTTTTGCCTTTGTTCTGAAAAATTCTTCGGTTACGTTCCTTCCACACCATCCAGAGAACTAATCCTGCCATGAGGTCCCAGGCTCTCCGCACCACTCTGCATTGGAATTTTTCATTCTGCCATAGGAAGATTATCTCTCCAATTTCTTTCGGATACTTTCCAGGTTTGCAGAATAGCCTCCCTACTTCCCTCCAAAGAGTTCTGGTATAGTCACAATTGATTAATAAATGTTCCTGCATTTCTAGCTCTCTGTTGCATAAGTGGCATTTTGAGGGACCATTGAAGCCTTTCTGTTGGAGCTTGTCCCAAGTCAAGATCTTATGATTGGCTACCAACCATGCAAAAATAGTAACTTTCAGCCACCAGTTTTTTCCCCAGAAGATTTTCCATTCCTGGGTTCTTTCCAAGGTAGCTTGCTGATCTGTCAAATAGTATGCTTCTCTCACTGTGAAAGTTCCTTTTGGTGACTTCCCCCATCTGATGATATCTTGTCCTGTTCTCACTTTAACTTTTCGGGATTCAATTTCCTTCCAAAAAACCTCTTGTTGTTCCTGGTTTGTCTCAACGTGCCAGTCCTCCAAAGATTTCCACTTCCTCCAGATCCTATCCTCTTCGTTTTCTTTCCAGTAATCTTTAATATATTTGTAATTGTTCCCAATTTTGTTTTGAATGTCCTAAATGCCTTGGATGCTGTTCATTTTCTCCCGTTGATGCCATTTCTCTTCCCAAAAATCAGCTTCCTTTCCCGCTCTAATTTCCCAGAAGATGTTTTCGTTTACTATGTCACGGTTTTGACTGGCTAACTCCCATACATTCGAACCCCTCGAGGTTTCCTGTATGCGATAAATTTCCTCTGGTGATGAGGGCATATTGTATTTATGCCTCCAAAGCTGCTTCCATAGATCATTACCCCCTCTCAACCAACGCCACCATAGTTTAGCACCAAGAATTTTGTTGAGCTTACTCGGATCCCTTAGCCCCAGACCTCCCTCCTCCTTGTGTTTTATCAAATGCTTCCAGGAAACTAAGGCCCACTTCTTCTGGTTAGATGACCCACCCCAGATGAATTTCCTTAGTATTTCTTTGATCTTGACACAGACTTCTTGAGGAACTGCCATAACTGAAAGGGGATATATAGGGATTGCTTGTAAAACAGATTTAACCAAAACAATCCTTCCAGCAATATTTAAGGTTCGAAAGGTCCAGTTTGCCATTCTATTTGTTAATTTGTGAAGGATCCCCTGCCAATTCTTCAATCTTTTTGAGCTGTAATCAAGGATATTACCCAAATATTTCGTTGGGAGATCTCCTTGTTTGAATCCAAGCAATCTGGATAAGTGCCTTTTCACTGTCTCCACTGTATTAAACATAAAGGTGCAGGATTTGTCCTTGTTTATTTCCATTCCAAAAGCCTCTGCAAATAAGTCAAGAGCCCTTTTCAGGTTTCTCACTTCCCGCACAGTTGGTTCCCCGAACAGCATAATGTCATCAACGAATTGTTGATGAGTTATAGGCAAATCATTACCCCATAACCTGAGCCCTTTAATATTACCAGCAACTCTTTCTTGCTTAAGGTATCTGCCCAAACCTTCGGCAGCAAGAATGAACAAGAAAGGCGAGATAGGGTCGCCTTGCCTAATTCCTCTGGAGGCGAGTGCCATTTACTAATATTGAGAAATTGGGGGTTGATATACAACTGAGAACCCAACTTATCCATCTGTTACTAAAGCCAAAGCTTCTCAGGATTTCTTCTAAGTACTGCCAACTGACTCTGTCATAGGCTTTTGACAAATCTAGTTTTATCATCATTCCTTTTTGTTTCTTAGTTTTCATAGAATGGATAACTTCTTGGGTAACTACTAATCCATCTAGGATTTGGCGTCCCTCCACAAATCCAATTTGCTCTGGGGATATTAATTTCTCTAGCAACGGTTTTAGCCTTTTAGCCATGAGAGAGGAAATTATCTTGTAAATAACATTACGAAGGGCAATGGGTCTAAAGCCCTTGGCATCCTCTGAATTATCAGTTTTAGGGATCAAAGAGAAAAAGGTAGAGTTAAGAGCAGTCCATACCTTTTGGTTCATCCGGGATTCCTCAACCAGATCCAGAATTTCCTTACCCAAGAAATGCCATCCCGCTTGATAGAAATCCACTGTAAAGCCATCAGGACCAGGGGCAGTTCCTTTCTTCATGCTCATCACTACTTCCTCCACCTCATCCAGACTAGCAGCTCTCATTAGGGCTTTGTTCTGGTCTTCAATAACCATTTTGGGGATGACTCTACATATTTGCCTGATTGCTTCAGATCTATCCAATTGAGGTTCCGTTAGAATTCCTTTGTGATAGTCCACCAACACTCCTTCAATCCCTTCCTGCTCCACAATCCTTTCCCCGTTTTCATTCTTGATTGAAAAGATTTTGTTTCTCTGTCTATGGTGAACCATTGCTTGGTGGAAAAATCTATTGTTCCTCTCTCCTTCCCGAAGCCATTTGATCCTGGACTTCTGCCTCCATAACACTTCCTCCTGTTTCCTTCTTTCTTCCAGTTTCCCCAGAATTATTCCTTCTTTTGCGGAGCTTTCCTCTGTTCGTCCTTCATTTGTTATTTTTTGCTGAATTTCTTCCATTTCTGTTTCCAGTTTTTGTTTTTCCTCCAAAATATTTCCAAATTCTTCCTTATTCCACTTTTTTATCCGCTCTTTTAACTCTTTTAACTTGAGTTGGAAGGTATGCATTTTACCTCTCCCTTGGGCTGTACTTTGCTGCCACCATTCCTCCAGCTTTCCTACAAAGTCAGGGTGTCTAAGCCAAAAGGTTTCAAATCTGAAAGGCTTCTTGCCTAGATTAGCCTTAATATCTACTTCCAGTCTAATTGGCCAGTGATCAGAACCAAGAGCTGGCATAATTTTGGCTTCTATAAAAACATCTCTATTCATTATTTTTTCAGAGACTAAAAACCGGTTCAATCTGGAAGCTATCTAGTTCCTACCCCCTCTCCTGTTATTCCATGTAAATATCCCATTAATGGTTGGTATATCAACTAGTCTCAGACCTTCAATCGTATCACTAAATAATTCCATACTCTGGTATGCTCTCCTTATGCCCCCCTTTTTTTCTTTAAGGGATCTTATTATATTAAAATCACCTCCTACTATCCAGTCATTGTCTGGATACAGTTTCCGGGCTGTTTGAAGATTCTTAAGGAAATTTCCTCTATCTCCCGGGGTATGGGGACCATACACACCTGAAATTAATACCTTCTCTTTTGTACCTGCTATTCTCCCTAGCCCTGTTAAGATTCTAGGCATGCTAGTCCAGTTCTCAAAAATTATATCATTTGGGTTCCAAAGAATTGCAATGCCACCAGCAGAGCCAATTGCATCCTGACCCATGATTTCATAATGCAGTTTACTATTCTTAATAATACCTTCCATCTGCTGCATAGTAATTTTAGTTTCTTGTAGAATCATTATACTTGGTTTTTCTTTTTTCAGTTTCTCCTTCATATATCTCTGTTTACCCTTACTGTTCAACCCTCTAATGTTCCAACTGACAATAATCATTTAAAACTTTTTGGAAGGGTAGGAAAATACCTCAGAGAGAGGTATCACTTTACCAGAATTAATCAGGACTTCCCCAACAGCTTGGATCGTTTCGTTCAGTCTTTTTCTTCCTCTTTTTCTACTGCTTTTGCCAAATTCGCCTATTCCCGACTGTTCTTTCCCCTGTTCTCCTATAGTGACATCCTGATCCTCCATATTCCCTTTATTCCTTTCTTTAAATTTTTGAAAGGCTTCCTTATACATTTGTTTCTGCTAATCTGGGATAAATCTTTCATCCAAGTTCTTCCATTCCTGGATTAATTTCTTCATGACTATTTCCTCCTCGGCCTCGTTTTCTTGCTGTTGTTCTGTCTCCATTGGGCTCTGGTTATTTTGTGTTTCTGTCCTTTCCTCTGGTATTTCTTTGCTTGTTTCCCCTTGTACTACCTTCTTTTCTCTTGATTCCTGGAAAAAATCCATAGGTTCATTTTCTAAGTCTTCACCTTCCGCCATATTCTCCTCATTTTCTTCATTATTTTGTTGCAGAATTTTTAACTTATTCTGACTTTCGATGTTTGATGATTGTGTAGGTATTGGCGTTCTTGCTCCTTCTCTGATCGGTTTCTTTTTCCTGATAACCTGTTGGAAGTCTTTCTCAGCCTCCTCCTTTCCTTCTGCTGCCTTCGGCTGTCCCTCAGGTTTCCTTGTGTAATCTTCTTCCTTAGTTAGGGGACATTGCCTAGCTAAGTGGCCGTATTCATGGCAGCGGCGGCACCTAAAAGGAATATGCTCATAGTCCAGCGGCTGCTGCCATATCGAATCATGGTATTCCAACTCAATGTGCTCTGGGAGGGGCTCAGCTATATTCATATAGACACAGATTCTATAAGAAGTGAACTTACCTCTCCTTGTTGTGTCAGCTACCTTGATAAAAGCCCCAATGGTGTTGCCAATCCCTTCCAAAATTTTAGGGTTCCAAAATTCTACGGGAAGTCCAAACAATCTGACCCAAATCGGGGCTTCCAGGATCCTTTCGTTGTCCAGATTGTATCGTTCCTCCCAGACTTTCATGAACATGCCTGCATTATTCATGAAGTATGGCCCTTCCTCAAAGACCCTTTCCTTGTCCTCCAGATTTGCAAAGATTGCCGTGAAAAATCCTTTTGCGCCCAATTTCAGTTCTATATGGCCCTTTGGTTTCCATCTCTGATAGATCCATCTGTATAGCTCTTTTTCATTTGGCCAATACCCAACAAAGTTGCAGATCAAGGCATGATCTTTCATATAACTGGTATACTCCTCTAGCATGTTGTTGGGTATTACATATCTAGGCTTCTTGTTTGCCCTTGGGAGGCATTTTCCACCTGTCTTCAGTTGCCATAGTTTACCCATCACCGGTGGTTCCTTGTTATTCTCCCTAGACTCATTACCGTTTTCAGAACCACTTGCCTCTCCTGCAACTATATCTTAAAGGAGGGGATCTCTCCCCTCCCCTTCTGGTTCTCCATTTTGCCCTCAGCCCTTGCAGCTTCGAAGTTCTACCGCGACACTGAGAGAAAAACGTTTCTACCCCTCTCTGCTTCAATTACCCTGCACAGTCTGTTGCCCCCGATTTGCTCAGACTGTCCTGCAGCGCTGCATGCCAGGACTGAAACCCTAGTCTGAACCACCCCGCATGCTCCGCTTCCGCTCCATCCACCTCCATTTCTCCCTCGCCCCTTTTTGTTGTTGCTTTCATCATCTAGACTTAATCAAAATTATGAGATCATTGAGCCAAGGATACTAACCAGTCAAATCATTCTCAAACAAACAGATTACTCTCTTGTTTATATAGATGCTTGTTAAAGAGATTCAACTTTCTCAAACCAAGTTAATAAGAACACCAAAAATAGTATAGGCATTAGTGTAGATTTTTATATTTGTTCATGTTGTGGTAAGTATTTTCGAAAGAAACTGTGTAAAAGATTTCTAATCCATCCAATGTTTCAGGTAGACACTCCACCCATCATTAGGACAAGAAAGCATTAGACCAAAAAGCATAATGCTTTCTGTTCTTGATGATGGGTGGAGTGTCCACCTGAAACATTGGAAGAATTAGAAATACTTAGTTTCTTCTGAAAATACTTAACAAAGTATTGTTATTGTTAATTTGTAAATTAATTGAAATTTAATTTTTTTAGTAACAACTTAATGGCCAAATTTAAAATGTAATTGTTTATACCTGTTTAGTCATTAGAATATCATGAATACACATAATTTGCACTTCATAATATTTGTCATTTTATGAGCTTCTTTATATCCCACTCAATCAACGAACAATTAAATTTTCATTTTTAATTGTTGTACATGTTAAAAGTATCAATCACATCTTAGAGCATTGCTTATCATAAGTACAACATTTCCCATGGTAACACTTGTGTTGAAACAACATAATTGTAAGGCTATATTAGAGAACCTAAACATTAAATCCAAATGGTATTGTCTAAGAGTAGTTGACAAGGATGAAACCCACCCTAACACGTGTTTGATAATGGGGCCCTTTCGTTTTAATTAGATCATGTGCTCATGCTTTATTAATATATATATTCGTTAAACACATTTATGTTCAATGAAAATAAACCTAAGAAGTTACTTGTTTCTTGGTAATGTGATTTTAGTAAGAGATATCTATTAAATGACTTTCACCTCATTTGTATCTTATGTCTATATGGATTTTTGGAACCCATCATTCTTGTGTCCAATAACCTATGCATATATACATTTATTGATTGAGCTTTAAGCAAATATAACAAGGAGAATTGACTCCTTTTATAGAGTGACTAATTATAGCATAAGATTATTAAAACTTATATGGTTATGTTGGAAATAATGAGAGGGGGGTGAATAAGTATCTCTTCAATTAGTTAATTTCAGTTTTAAAGACCATTAATTATCATTAGCATTAGATAAACACAAACAATTATTAACACCATTAAACAATGCACAACAATAAAGACAGTACACCAAAGCTTTTTAGGTGGAAACCCCTCCCAGAGAAAAACCACTAAACACTTCTTAATATTTGTCTTCAATAATTTACATCAATAGGAAGTTCCAACTTCCAAGTTTTTCAACATCAACTAAAGGAGGCTCCAACCCCTAGTTTACAGGTTCCAACCTGAAGGATGCTCAGAAGGATGCTCCAACACCCTGAATTTACTAGCCCCAACTAGAAGGATGCCCTAATGTACTGGTTTACCAACTCCATTTGGAAGGACGCTCCAAAGCCCTGGCTTTACCAACTCCAATTGGAAGGACACTCCATTGTGGCATCAACTTGGTATCCATGTGGATGTGATGGCACCCAACCCAACGCCTTTATAACACTATAATATGTTGATGATTGATTATGTTTGACAAACGTATGGGAATGATTTCTGTAATGGTTGTGCGGTTGATTAAATCATATGATGAGGTTGACACATGTATGAAATGCAAAGGATATTTTAACTTACGGTTGGTGTGACATTTAATGAATTCTTAATGGACAGTCCTTGCCTGGGTATCTGTGCTTCCCGCTCGTTCCTAGACTCTTCTCTCGTGTTGTTAGCTCTTTTGGTCATTTGCCATAGTCTGTCATGGGTTTGTTACCGGAGCTCTGCAAGACTAAATAGGTGGTTATGCTGTAATTCGTGGGCGTTTTTACTTGTTTGTCTCTACGTGCATACTGGTGTTTGCTCCTCGGTCTGTAAACTATTCTGGCTCATCCAACAGTGAATTAGGTAAGTTCTTTGTTGAGCTTCAACTTCTCTCTGTCATGGTGTCTACAAGTTGCCTTATATGAACTTCTGCATTGGCATTCTTATTACAATTGGCATTTTCAACGGTGGCTTGCTCTCAGGTTGGCTCAATGGCTTCCTTTGGCTTCCGGCATGACTCTCAGGTATCTACTCCGTCCCTGCTTCAATTACTAAAGCTTTCTCCCTCAATATTTAACCTTGCTTGCTCCTTGTTCACCACAGTTAATTGTTGTTGTTGTTGGAATGCCTGTCTGCGGCGCTAATGTAAACTCTCAGGTATGGGTCATTGTTCCTTTCAACAGTTTGGTCTTCTTCTCGTCCTGTATTTTCTTTCTTGTTGCGAGATTTTCGCTAACACTGGCCAATGTTGGTTCTACAGGTACTGAGGGTTGCAGTGGGAGGGTTCGGCCATGCTCTTCTCGGTTCTGTTCGGTAGGCTCTGCCCCTCCTCAATTTTCTGTTGGTTCTCTGTCTGGTTCTGTCAACTCTGGTTTCCACTGGGTCTTGGTAGTTTCCTTGGTTTGTGACTGTCAAACTCTTTCAAACCCTCGCCTAGGGTTTCACCATTCTCAGTCTACGCGTGTTCTTTTGTATTTATATGTCGGGGTCGAAACCCTTACTTATATATACAATGATCAGATATGACAGTGAAAAATTGGCACAATTTCAGGGGGATCATTTGCTATGCTTATAATAATGCATTGTTGGCATTATGTTTTCTTTAGAAGTCCTTGGTACGTAATGATGATGATGCTTATATGCTGAAGTGTTTAAATGATGCATCATGCTATGTTGCGGTCATGGGTTTCCTATGATGAAATCACAAGTGATACTTATATTTCTTGAGCCACATAGTTGTTTTGATGCTTTTGATCAGGTTATGGATGATTCTTTTGATGATGCATATAGCCTTACATGGTGATCTTCATAAGTTTGAGTACATAACTTCATTATTTATTTGATGATGATAAGTGTCACTCATTTCTTTTATGTTGTTATCATCATGCCTTCAAAGATGCATACATTTCATATGTTGCAGTTATGGATGAGGATTCCTATAGTTCTTGGCTCTCACATGGTATATTGTTTGAGGATTTTTGCACTTGGTGGTATCAAGAAAGGTTGAAAAATGATTGTGAGCTCATGGTTTGGTTTTCTCATTGATGAAAAGCTAGATACATATTGCTATCTCTATGATGGATTCATTACAAATAAGGATCACATGGATGATTACTTAAGTTGCACATTGGTAAATGATGTTGGTATAAAAGATATTCATGTATGAAGAAAATCGGCCAAGAGAATGATGTTATTGCAGGTTTCATGGAGACATGGCTTACTTAATCACATAATGATGATGATGTGGAACGATGAATACTTATTCCTATCTTACTTTATGATGATAGGCTTGGATCTCACATATGTTGATTATCATGGTTAATGTCTATCAAATGTGGGACATTAGAAAACTCCCTAGTAATGATACATGTTTGATATATTAAGGAATGTTGTGGAAAGAACATGTAGTTCTTGCTACGGTGATTTGATGATGATGTTGTGGTCATGGATGATGACTATAGTGCATTCACATGTATATGATATGATGTGAATGGTTTTTTGAAGGTATAGGCATTACTATTGGGAGATATGGCATATGCTTAGTTGATTCATGAAAGGCTATGTTTTTTATAAACATAGATAAAGGTTTTTGTACCAAAGAAGAAAAGCCAGTTGATCTTGATAAGGCCAAGAGGATGAGTTGATATCTATATGTGGCATATTTAGTCACAGGTTGATGATATTAAAAGATACATTATATTTTCTTGCGAATTGATGATGAACATATACAGGTTGTTGTTCTTGATGCTGCTAACAAATGCTTATGGTGCAGATCATATATGGTGTATGTTGTTGATAACTATCATGTTCTTATCTTTGGTCTTTGTTATAAATATCTTGTATATCATTTGATGTAAAGGCCATGTAAAGACCTATAATGTAATAATTGTCATATTCAGTCATATATGGACTTTTGAGATGATGTCAAAAATGTAATCGCACTTGGTTGGGCGGTTGAGTCAAATATGTATCCCCACTTGTTTGGGTGATTGATGTAAGTATGGATCCTTGGTGATAGGAAGGTCATACTTAGTTGAATCATAGAGTCATGTACTTCATTATACATCCGTCATAGATTTTGGCATGTGCTCAGGGGGAGCATGATCAGAGAATTCAATATGTGCTCAGGGGGAGCATGATCAATATTCATATTCAGTAGTTCAAATATGGAAGTCTTCATTTAAACATTGGTCAACCATTTTCCCTTGATGTCAAAGGGGGAGAGTAGCTTGGTGTTTGGAGAGTAGCTTGATGTTTTGATGTTTGTGTTTGGAGAGTAGCTTGGTGCTTGGCTTGATGTTATTTATAGGTTGTGGTGACCAAACACTAAAGTGGTTGCCATCAAGTTCAAAGGGGGAGATTGTTGGCATTATGATGCATGTGTTTTCCTTGATGGCAACTCACTTGTAACAAAACAAGTATATGGTAACTAGATGAATCCACAGGTCAGTTCAGAGGTGACAGAATGATCCAGGTGGATGTTGGTGGCCACCCACCTATCCCATTTGGACCCCCACAATTGTCTCTTTCAGCATTTTCAGTTTCCTTAATTGTAGCACAACTTACTATTTTAGCAGTTTTTCGGGTCCTGAACTTCCGGAGTCGTTT